>CM052339.1:1660725-1690551 GCA_028455595.1 Lasioglossum vierecki
TTCGCCAATTTTCGACCGTCTGACTTGCCGTTGAGTTGTACTACTGATTTTCGAAAATTTTCCGGCGTCTGACTTATCGCTGACTTATACTACTTTTCGAAAATTTTCAAGAATTTCGCGAAATTTTCGAAAAGTAGTACAAGTCAACCATAAGTCAGACGGCCGAAAATTTTCGATGTCTGACTTATCGCTGACTTATACTACTTTTCGAAAATTTTCAAGAAATTCTCGAAATTTTCGAAAAGTAGTACAAGTCAACCATAAGTCAGACGGCCGAAAATTTTCGATGTCTGACTTATCGCTGACTTATACTACTTTTCGAAAATTTTCAAGAAATTCTCGAAATTTTCGAAAAGTAGTATAAGTCAGCGATAAGTCAGACGGCCGAAAATTTTCCGGGTCTGACTTGTGGTTGACTTGTACTACTGAAAATCGGATACCTCCTTCGACATCATGTTCTCCTAATACGAAGTTCATTTTTCGAGGTTTTCGAAAATTTTCGCCAATTTTCGACAGTCTGACTTGCCGTTGATTTGTACTACTGAATTTCGGATACCTCCTTCGATATCATGTTCGCCTAATACAAAGTTCAATTTTCGAGGTTTTCGAAACTTTTCGCCAATGTGGGGTAAGGAAGAAAGGCATGTGGAGGGTAAGGAAGAAAGAACACATTAATTGTTGTAACTAATATTCTTTATTTTTCACCAAAGGATTACACTTATATAATAAAATGATTATATAATAAAATGTGTATGGAGACGAGAAGGCCCGAGTGCAGGATTGCAGTAACGTAGCTACGAATGTCCATGCGAATACGTAAATGTTCGGCTACGTGTAGATGGCTGCTTTTGCACCAGAGATGAGTGTTACTGCGTACTGAAGGACTAGGAACAGAAAGAAACACAATTAGTACACGATAATTATATGGATATTATACATTTTGGATATTAATTTACACTATTTTACACTATTTACAATATTAACGAAAATTTAAAGTGTGCAGCTATTAGCTCGATATTATCCTTTATTCGGAAGATACTTTAAGTTCTTACGAATTATGAAATATGGCGGAGAATAAAACACTTGGTGATAATACCTTCTGTACCGGCCAGATTACGTCGAGATTCTAGAGGGCGTAAGAGAACACTGAAAAAATCGCGAGATACGTAGTCCCGTAAGACTGGCAGTCTTTGGTGTCCAGGCTAAGCACTAATGTAGGAGGTAGCACTATAATGGGCACTGTGGGCACCGACGAGATACAGTGAAGACTGCCAGTCTTATGGGAGATCGTGTCCCTTAAATAATTCGATGTTTTCTTACGCCCTCTACAATTTGTTCTGACTGGAGTAAACACCAGAAGGCAAACGACGTGGTCTCGTCGGTACAGAAGGCCACTGAAGAGATTCTCGTAGGTGAGAAGCAGGTCTAAGGCAGCACGGCCATCCATTATCTGGTAGATGAAGTAATCTTGGAACATGGCATGTCATTCTTTTCTGCCTCCACTTTTGATAGATGCTCTGTTTTTGTCTGTCCGATGATGAGGTTGACGCACGGATTTTTACATATACAGATTATGCATAGAAAATATAACCAAAAAGTATAACCATAAACTAATCACACAGCACAATGCACGATGGTAAACATCAGCTTGAATTCTTTCTGTGCGCAATTCGCCATGTGTTGAATTCTACGTGTGTGCAAAAGAACAATGCGCCACCTGGTTGCGGACAATCGTCCGTGCGCCAAAGAAGGCCTCTCGATTTCATAGAGTTTTAGGATCATTAGGATCCTCTGTGATCACTCGAAAGGCAAGAGTGGAAAGGACAAGTTACATGCATACGTGACGTTGACAAGTATTTTGTCCACGACCAGCTTCACGGTGTAAGAAATCAATTTTGCCAGGCTGACGAAGTTGCAAAAATCTTTGTCTAGGTAAAGCTACGACGATGTTTTCATTCATTATTACGGACCGTTATTAATTTTACGCTTCTATAATACTCGA
The DNA here is from genome assembly GCA_028455595.1 of Lasioglossum vierecki. Classification (NCBI taxonomy): domain Eukaryota; kingdom Metazoa; phylum Arthropoda; class Insecta; order Hymenoptera; family Halictidae; genus Lasioglossum; species Lasioglossum vierecki. The sequence continues at coordinate 1,662,728 of CM052339.1, forward strand.
CGTAAACAATCATAAACATTCGTGTACAGCGATACACATATTTTTAAAAGAGAAACTGTACTTACTTTGTTATTGTCATACGTGTCGCGTGGATAGCGACCGTGTTTATCGATCATTCATGTTGTTGCCATGTTTTCAATTTTGCGTCGAGTAACAAATCGTAGAGTACCACGTGATTGTCGTTTACAAATGACCGTTATGACGAGTTATTACGAAAATACGTACGATGAATGATGAATGACACGTAAGAGTATTTCTTCCGACAAATATATTGGAATGTACATTTTTATTCAATGTCGAACGATTGCAGATCGATTTTCGACAGTTTACTGGTCAAATATGGCGTTCCGAATTAGGTTATAAATACGAAGAATTCTCAACGGTTCTTTTCATGAATTCATTAGTTTAGACACGTCGATTATGAATTATGTTGGACGTACTTACGATTGTAAGTTTCATTATATCGATAACAAGTAAATTGCCACCGTAATTTATATTTGTTATGGAAGTTGACAGACGCAGAAATATTTTATTTTTTAAGAGTAAGTAAACATTTTATTTTTCAGTTGAATAGTGCGCTATAAATGTAAGTATGGGCGAATATAAAACGTTTAAATATAAAACTATTACTATGATATGAGTATGAAAATATGAGAAGTAGCTCTAAGAAAGAAGACACTCGTGTAAGGAAGAAATATGTCTTTTTTTCTGATCCAGATGTTATTATTCAACGTGAAAACGCATCTGCGACAGTAAGTAAAATTAGATCATGCTTTTACTTTCTGTTTAAAGTATACTAATATATTTCTCTGCTATTCCAACGGTTATAAAACATGAAATACATGATTTCAGACAGCTCAAGGTGAACAAGATCTTGAACTTCCACAACAGCAAATATCCAAAGAGCAACCGTCATATTTGCCAGCTCAATTTGACTTGAAGGGTTTAGAGAATTTATTGTCGTATCACCCTGTACAACCTTACCCATTTACGTTTATAAGTGCTGTAAAACGAAAGCTTGCTTTAGAAAACAACAGCAAGATTGATAAACGGGTGTACAATTCGAATGATAGAAATGTAGCCGAACCAGCCGTAACAGTATTACAGTCTAATAGCATACAAAATTTACATGAAATTGTACAGAAAATGGATTTCATACGACCGTTGAAAGTTCCCGATTTGAAAATTTCTGCCAAGAAATTAGATTTTGCTACTAGAGAAAATTGTGTATCGAAAGAATTAATGTCGTCTAAATTTGAAGCACCCTCCAAAGAGCTTATTCACGAAAGAGCAGATAAACCAGCAAAAAGTTTTGAACGTGTTCAAAGAAAATTGGATTTTTCAACGTCAGATGTTTCTTCGATAATTGCTAGCGAAATAGAGCCACTGAAGGTACCGAATAGTTCTATATCCTCGAGTTTGTCGAAGAAGAAAGAATACATTCGAGAGAATTCTAGAGAAAAAGAAAACAGATCGAAACGAGTTAGGAAAGATGATTGTTTATTCGTAAAGCAAGATGAAACGGGGCAGGAATTTTTAAAAAGGTCCCGAAGCCCAAGGCACATCTCTGGGAAAGATTCTTCTGATAATATCAGCGACTCTGCGTCTGTTACAAAATTAAAAAATGACAGATTACCACTGCACATGCCAAGGGAAAGTGATTTTGGTTCGGCAAAACCAAAGACAAAGAATTTTGCAACATCCACTGCTAAAAAAGACAGTGACAAAAGGCATAAATCTCTTAGCACGCGATCCCTGAAATCCAGAGACTCTTCTTTAGAATCGAAGAATAGAACTTGCAGCAATGAATCGCTTTCTGAACGTTCTGCAAAAATCGCGGACAAAAACACGGTTAGAGAATCTAGGAATATCTACGAAAATTTTGATTACAGATTCAAAGATGATTTGCATATGTTAAAACAGGCGGATGACCAGAAATACATTTTTTCATCGGAGAACAGGCAAATAAAACAGCATAAAGTAACATGTCAAACTCAAGGAAAAACAGGGAATATACTTTTCAAAGATCAATTGAAGAGGGCACCTGAGAAAGTGAAACCTTCTACGAGTAAAATAGATAACAAACTCTATGCTATAAACACCAAGGAATTTGAAGATGTAGAAAGTGTGACAGATTCCAATACGAGTCTGAGAACACGCAGTCCAAGTACAACTTCTATGCAACAAATAAAAATTAAAGATCCGGAAAAAATTGTTCAGAATATTAAATCAAATAAAACTACCGAAGACTCGAAATACGCAGACGTTTCCTTACAGTGTACTAATCCAAATGCAAATAAAGACGAAGAATCCTTCGCGCAAAGCGTTGCCACTACGAATAAACAAACAAGTAACAGTAGCGAATCAAATTTAAATGATAGCGTTATGTCGGACGCTTTGCTAGATCCAAGGAGAATTTCTTTCAGAGATGAAAACCGTTCGCAGCAAGACGAATTTTGTGATTTGGTAACGCCGGATATGAATCTTGTACCTAGATCTAAACGGAAAAGACAACTTATGCAGAATAGCAATGTAGACAATGATTCCAAGTGTTTAAAACACAATGTAATTAAACCAGAAACGGAGCAAGACAGCATTCCATTGGTAAAGATTTACATGTAACAATGTTAAGAGAGTAAAATCCTTTTTACAGGATTGCAAGGGTGTGGGATACGCGTCCTAAATTGATCTTTTATCTAGCGTTTTTGATCTAACGAATCTCGCACCCTAGCAATCACCTTGCTACCACCTTAACTTATCTTGAAAATATACTATAACATTTTTTTTACGATTTTAGTTACATCCTACTGCTTTGCATATGCAGTTTCAAGCCGAGCTGCATCTTCTTGATTCTTTCAACGAATCATTACGACAAGTTATGGATGTTGAAAAGTGTTTATACAATGTTAAACAGGATCACGAGAAACAAGTGTCGTTGCAACATAATCAGCCTTGCGAACAATCGAAATCACATTTCTTTAAAGTAACAGGTGAAAGAAATATCGATGATATGGAGCATTCTACGGAAATTAACAAGTCGCATAAACATGTTGCAACTGATAAAAGTATGAGATTTAAATCAGAATTAATGGAATTATCCCAAATACCATATTAACATTGATATATTCTTTCGAATTTCAGAACACTGTACAACAACTCAGACTATGACAAATTATTTCGATAGTCAGAGTAAAATAAATAAGCCAACAGTGAAAGCAGTGGAGGTTCAAACACAGACTGTGAATGATATGGCGACGCAAACTGATATACGTCCATCTCGACGAAGTGTGCAAAGTAGATGTTCGGAGATATGTGGCATTTCATACGAAAGAGGATTTCCTGGAGATAGCGAAGTTCCACAACTATCCTTAGATTCAGCAGAACAGTTCGAAGACTTAGATCAAATAGAAGAAATATCATTGCCTAGCAAGTTAAGAACAATGTCGGAGATAAGTTTACACGAAACTACATCGTCCATACGAACAGAGACTGGTACAGAGATTAGTATATCAACTAGAGACATAACTTGTTCGTTTAATAAATATTTAGATTTAGAGGCAAGTATAACAAAGTACTGCGCGGAGCACGAGAAAATGTAGCGGGAAGGAAACTGGGAAAGAAGTTCCCTTCCTGCAACAATTCTTTCGTGTTCCACAAAGTAATTGATATTTCCGTGTAGATAAAAAATTGATCGGATAATTTAGTATTTTATGTGCTTACAGATCGCGCAGTTAATAAAAGATGAGAAACAGAGATACGATAAAATCGAGTTGCTGTTCAAATCTCGTGAAAAGACTTTAAATGATCGGACAAAAAAATTGGTGAAACTAGAGGAGCAGAAGCGTGCATTAAGAGACACTGGTCAAGACAGCCGTGTCAGTTCCGTGAAGAAGAAACAAAGAGCTTTACTTTTAAAATTGCAACAGGAAAAAGACGAAATGAATAGGTACATAACTAACACAAGTTTATGCTTTGATGACCATCTGGAATAACTATGTATCTTTTTATTTCAGATTGAAAGAGCTTCATAAAATTGCCAGTCAGGAACGTAAACTTATGTTGCAGAAGCAAAGAAATATGTTCAATCCTCAAATGTCCACGAAGAATATTTTAACGAAATTGAAAAGAAGCGCTGATAGTCAGTCTCCGAGAAGATTATCGGGTCCGATGAAAGGTTACGATATACGAAGCAATAGTTCCATGAGTTCTTTAGTTGATTCGGACAAGTCCCAACACGATCGATCTCAGACCGATGCACGCTTACAAATGTCAGAGAGCGAGTTAAACTTCTCTAAACTTGATCTACCAAACAGTAATAAGTTTGCACATTTCGTCGAAGAATCGAACGCTTCATTTTTAAGATTTGATAAACCTAACGAGGTTATTCAGGGCAGCGTGTCTCAAGAAAAGTGTCCTTATAAACAACCTAAAGATGGGAACAAGGCGAAATATGAAATAAAGTCGAGAAAATTTGAAGAGAAGATGCCCAGAGCAGATGTTATAAGATTGAAATTATATCAGCACTCTATTGATCCAAAATTGGTGAGAGGTCATTCGATGAACACATCGGGAAAATATCTTTTCGAGACAGCGAAATCTCCTGACGTTTCAGAGTTGTTGCAAAAGAGTTTAAATAATTCTATTTCTGAGCATGCTAAGTCGGAGTCCGACACTCTCGTGGAGGAGTTATCGAAAAAATCAAAGCTTTCTCAAGTGACGGATAACCATTTTCAAAGTTTGGTTTCACCGAGAGAAAGAGAATCTTTATCAAAAGTTACTACCATAAATAACGAAATTGTTCCAGAAGAAATAAGTTCTGTCGGCCAAGATACGGTATCGAAGATATCAAAATCATCTCAGATTTCTGAAGATCTTTTGCAATCACATTCGAAAAGTTCTAAAAGAAGTAACAAGTCCATTCCAACTGATATATCTAAAAAGTCTCAATACAGTTCCGAGTCAAAATCGAACGTGAAACGTAGAAGCTCGAAATGTCAAAAGAACAAGTCGTCGTCTAGCATTCTTACAGAAAATATATTGCGTTCTAAATCCAGTTCTCAAGTATCCGAAGAATTTAATAAACATCACAATAAGAGGACGAAAGTGGAGAAAGATTCCATTCAATCTAATGAAAATGCAATTCTAGATTGCGTAGATCACGACGAAAGTTTGAGTTGTCAACAAATTAAACATTCCAAACTAGCGAAAGATAAGAATTCGAAATTAGCGAACGATAGAATAGACGATTACGAAAGTAAAGAGAATATATTATGCCAGAAAATATTTGACAATAGTGCGGAAGCCTATGAAAATTCTTTCAACAGCGAAGACAAGAGCACCCATCATTTAGAGAACCCTGTGAGATCTCAAGTCAGTAATTTTACTGTTTCTCATCATGGTAGCGGAGAAAGTGAGAAGAATTATTCTAAATCTGTGGTTATTAGATCGCAAGATCACAACATGAAAACCTCGAGGAAACTCGAGCAGTAAGTACAGAAATACTTAAGAGTACTCATTTACATTCTATCGAAATTATTCATGTTGTAAATTTAACAATTCGATGTTAATATTAATAATACTACGAATTACTACACGCGCATGCAAAAAGTCTAATAATAAACTGTGTATTCATACTGTGAAGTGAAGCATTGTAAAAATAGACTCTGCACCGGCGATCTGCATTCCGACGTTATTGCGGTATTTCACAGTAGCGAAGACTATTCGGTTGCATTGCCACGATTTAACCAAGTTTTTCGAACAATTTCAAATCGTTCACTATCATTACCCTCGTTTGTTTATAATCGTTCAGTTACTATGGACAGCAGATTTCTATTATCAGACACAATTACGTTTTTTAGAATCTTGAACGCACGTGAAGCCGCACTTACGTCACGGAAGAACTGTGTGGAAGAATGGATGGCATGGCATGCGAAATTGAGGACCGAGGAAGAGCGTGTTGCACGAATGGAACAAGCTGCCCTCAAACTTGTAACTGCAACGTCCAATGTTTTTTCTCAGCAAGGTACTTTCGATATTTGTCTACTCAACCCCAGGGTTTTAACATGCGAATTACATTTTCTCTATAACAGAATTCAAACAAACTTCATATTATAATATAATATTTTTGACTTTGGTCATTGTCAGAAAGAAGTGTTTGTCCTTTTATGGACACGACTGTTTCATCTGACACGAGTGACATAGAAGGAAGAATAGAATTACTTACGGAAAAATTAGCGGAACGGCGAGTGGAAATGTCACGTTTAAAAAGGGAAGCCAGGAAACAGACGAAGCAAAAGTTGAGAGCCTTAGAAGCCAATTTATTAAATCAGATTAAGGTCAGTGATACTAATATATCTTTGGAAATATTATATTTTTGAGATGTTATATTTCAAAGTCATTTTCTTTCCCTCGCATACAGAAATATGATACGACCATTCACGAGATGCGGAAAAAGCTGGAATCGAAAAAGGGAACAAGCAAGGACAGTGATAATAAATTAGCAATAGAGTCGAAATCGTTAGCAGATTTCAAAGTACCTGAGATCCCGCTGAAGAAAATACAAGATATATTTAAAAATAGCGACTTGTTAAGGTCTAGATCAGAATCCGATTTGTTGTATACGAAAAAACCGACGACAGAACAAGTAAAAAATGTTAATCTGTCAAGGAATGAGAGCATCGAGATCGAATATAATAAAAATAATTCGGAAAATGTGGCTACGTCCTTTAGGAGCGTGAGATCCTCGGAACAATTGAGCTCGGCGAAAATAAATACTGTTCATCGTAGTGTTCAATCTGTGCTTGACGAAAGCATATCAGAACACATTGAATCTGATAAGATTGGTTCGGCATCCTCGGTTACTTCCGATGATGTTTGTTCAGACCGAAATACTTCTTACGAAAACAAAATGTATTTGGATGAGATACAAAGCAAACGAATTTCCCTAGAAGGGAAGAAGAGCAGCATTTCAGAAGATATTGGAACTGAAGTGAATACAATGAAGTCGGAAGAAGAAATAATGACACAATCGGAAACGAAACTGTCTAAAGATGAAGTGACAAGTCAATCTGATCTGGGAGAGTATAAATCAGATTTTCAGACAGTTTCCGAGCAGTCTCGAGCAAAGAGTGTTTCTTCGCAATTTGGTACTGGTAAAGAACGTACAAAATCTATTACAACGGACGATAAAAAGGAAACAGACCATGAAAGTATTGTTGAAAAAATCGACTGTTCTCGAAGAATGGACTTCTCACGTTTAAGTAATAAGAGTCCGTACGAGGACATAAATTGTCTTGAAAATGAGCTGAAAATACTTTCGGAAATGATGTCACGCTTTAGTAAAAGATCAACCGAGGATTCAAAGAATAACAAAGAGAAAAGTACCTCGAATGATGTGTCGGGCATTCTTTCGAAATCCGATAAAACCAGCGAAATTCAAGATGTAGAAACACTAAATAACGATGTAAGTAAGAGTGAAAAATTAAGTCGTTTAGAAACTAGCCCGCAACATTTACACTCCTTAACGAATTCTTTAAAATTGAATTCAGTAAGTACTTTAAACGACAGCAAAGGTATTGTGGAAGTTGATAATGTAATGTCTGTGATATTGCCACAAAATCATACGTCCCTTTCGAAGTCTCAACAAGAAATTGATTATAAAGCAAGGAGTAAAGAAATTTTAAATGAAATTGAGAAATCTATAATATCGGAGCACATTAAAGTCACCGATGATGATTCGAATCGTTCGAATGCGTCGATTGAGAACAAGTTAAGCGTGTACGAAGCAAATGAAAAAATCTCGTTCGCTTCCTCGGAGAAGCACAGCAGATCTTTAGCTGAAGATTATTTGAAAGCTGTACAGCCTAGCGAAAGTATAAGCACGGCAGAAAATGCTTCCGAAGCAACGTATTCTCATAGAGAAGATACAAATACTGAGAAAGAATTTGGTGATTCCTATAGTTCGAAAAGTCAACATTTGTCAGAATTAAGTAGGAATGCAACATCTTTGAAATCTACGACAGCTTCGGAAAAATCTAGTTTGCTTGTGCAGGATAAATCATTGGATTTGTACACCGATATCGATCGTTGTTTGTCAGTACACGATGGTGTTACTACACAAAGCCATTCAGAACGTAACACTGACGTAACTGCAGGAAGATTCTCGCAGGATATTGTAAAACAATCAACCGTTACAGAATCTCCTACTAGATTATTGAAAAAACCAACTTCTCCGCAATTTGTAAGCACGGCTGAGAAGACTGAAATAATTGAGGAGGTAATAAATTATACGAAGGACGGAGAGCTAAGTACAAGTAGCGTGTGTTCAATTTCGAAAGCGAAAAATGATTCGCTAGGAGTAGGTGGAGATGTAGAATTTAAAGAAACCTCTTTAAAATCTGTTAGATCAGCCAAACAAGATATATCCGACAATAACGTCAATTTTAGTAACAAAGAAGTTAGCAAAGATGAAAATCAAATGAAGGCATTGTCTATGGAGAAATCTTCTGTTGACAAACATAATTGGACAATATCCGATTCATTTGATATTCAACAGGATGTTGTTAATTCTGATTGGGAAAAGTCTCAAAGTCGGAACAAACAATCGTTTAACGATGATTCGAATGAATTAATCAACAGAAAAGATTTGTCTCAATCAAACGATAACATTGAAAGCCAAAATTTCGAAGCGAAAATAGAGAGCGACGATGAAAATGTATCCGTCTTTCTTCCGAAAGGTGAATCTACAAACATTGATATGTACGGAATAAAATTCGATGAGACGATACCAGATTTTCATGTTCACAAGACCAGTAATAAAATTGATGATACGTTCTTTATGGATACAGATCAAAATCAAGAAGAGACCATTCACACTATAGAAACCGATGATTTCCAGAAAGCTATTCACGATTCCGTGACTAAAATATTGGATAAAGTCGAGAGAAGTATAGATAATAATTTGATAAAAGAGAAAGTCGAGAATTATCCCTATATTAGCGATAGTAGAAGTGAAATGAAAGGAATTGCAACCGAGGAATTTGTTTCACATATTCCTGAATTAGATGCTAAAGAACAACTTTGTATTCCTGTGGAAACTTTGGATATCGATAATGATAATGCGGAGGAACATAAAGTAACATCATTTAGCGATCACAATGAATCTGTTGCTGATTTTAATTTACATGAAGAAGATAAACATGATGAAGATGGGCAGCATATCGACAGCAGAGGTCAGGAAATTATAATAACAGAACTAGAGCCTGGAAGCACTGAAGATGACACTTTATCAGATCTAGAGATTGATGCTAAAATAGAATTTGTCGAGGAAGAACATTTAGAAGCAAGTAAATGCGAGGACAAAGTCGAAATACACGAAGAAAAATTATTATTGGATCCCACGGTAGAACCAGAAAGTTCTGATGGCGAGCAGCTTGATAATTTGATAGAAGTAACGGAAAGTAGACTGGCCACTATAGAGAAAGAAGCTTCTGTTTCCGAAATAGAAAAAGCACGACACGAAGTAACGGAAACGCAAATCAACGAACCATCCGAATGTAAAATAGATAGCGAAAAGAATGAAGATGGTTCTGAAGCTTCATGTAATCTTAAAGTAGTAGATAATACTGAAGCGAACGTATCCAATGTGCCTGTAGAGTTAATAAATAAAACGTTCAATATTCTGAAGGATCCAGAATATGAAGATATTTCCGAGGAAAGTCTTGAAGTATCTGAAATCTTTGACAAAAGTGAATGTCAGAAATCTGCTACTGTACAAAAGCCATTTCCTATACCGGAACGATACGAGGCGGTGCAAAAGTCGGATGAAGTGTTACGAATACTCGATGAGATCACGCAAAAGTCGTCTCCCATTTCTGATCACAATGAAGAACAGTTTCAGGGTAGCGAACAGATCTCGGAAAGTAATAGAAAACAAGAAGCCAACATTGCTGGGAATGATGCTGCTTTACCTTCAAAAACGATTGATCAAACCGATGAAGATATTGGTAAGAATAATGGGCAATTATTTGGAAATGATTTGGAGAGCCCGACGTTCTTCACAATAGCAACAGAAGATGCATCGTCCGAATCAAGCGAAGACAAGGATACTCCTAAGGGTGTTTCAGAGATCGACATGGACTCTCCTAGAGATTCAAATGATTCGACGTTGTTGATCGATGTATTAAATGACGATTTACTGAGTAATGTTGGTGCCAAAAGTGATAATGGGGATTCCAAGAATACATATCATGCTACACCTATTGTCGCTACGTCTGAGAAGGATATAGAAGTTATGATTGACAAATTAAAAGGTAAACTTCTACGAAATATTTACATTTTCTATTTTATTATTAAATTTGGGCCAACATACAGACTAGATACAGTTCACTTCTGAGTTTAACTCAAGTGAACTTTCCTTCATTAGAGATTTGTTTATGTGTATGTTGTAAATATTTTTCCAATGTTTCATCTGTACTGTGTACGTGTACGTTTACGATCACGAAATCATATGGTTTTTAAAATTAATGTTATTCGAATTTGTCACAAAATGAATATTTGAAACCATCAATTTCATAAAGAAATTTGATTTTATTCGATGTTATTAATGTTTTTTGGAACGATAATTATGCTATACGTATCTATTATATATTTCGAATATTACAGAGACATGTTCTAATTTTATAATGGCTGTGTAATTTTGCGCAAAACATTGTCTCGTATAGCCAAGTGTTGTTTATTTTCAGAAAAGCAAAATCGAGATAATAATTACTTGAAGGTAATACAACACGAAACTTTGAATAAAATGAACATTGACTTGTGTTCCTGTACAAATCAGTGTCGCATGTGTGCTTGACCTTTGATTATTAATGTCTGTATGCACAAGGAAAGCCTGTAAATATTGTGCAACACGGCACATGTGTAAAATACTTTTATCTTTTGTTTCCTTTTAAATTTTTGAGAAATGAAATTTTTCATTATGTACAAAATTGTGACTTGGAATGTTCAATTTCATCACAGCTTTATGATATTTTATCAATGCATTAAAAAATATCTAAAGATATATATATTTTTTTATATTTTATTTTATATTTAATTCTCAAAGCACTTAATCAAATTAATATGTGAATTCATAGTGTATGTAAAGATTCGTGTTGCTTTTCCTGGACAATTTATTGACCGAGTTCTTTATAGATTCGTACTATAATATATTTTCATTTTATACAGCATCCCTGGAGCAACCAGGTCTGGAAGTTGCAGAATTGGAAGCAAAACTACTTCGCATTGAACAGCTTCAAATTGAATTAGAAGTATAAACTGATTTTTTTATTATATTACTATAATTTTTCCTATGAAACTGTTGTTTGATATCTATGTTCCACTTTAGATTAAAAAATTGGAGGCCGAGGAAGTATCTTACTATGTTAGAGAAATACCTAACAAACCACCTCCGCCGTACACTCCACCTGGTGGCACAAGGATTTCCGCATCGCTTGGCTCTCCTTCTCCTCCTCCAGCTGTGATTCCCTCAAACATAGAAGAACTTACAGCGTTTACTGAAAAAGCAACAGCACTGATATTCAGAGCGAAGGAAGCAGGGGACGATATTATGAATTTGGAAGCCCCTCCGGAGATCTACGAGTTAACCAAAGAAAACGATGAGACTGTGAAGAAGGACAGAAGAATTTATAATACATTCCTCTTCGATCTGTGCAAAGAAACGATCGCTGAGGTTTACCAAGCCGAATACGAAAAACCGGGTCCCAGTTGGACGAAGCCGAATGTAAAAACGAAGCCTACCATGAAACTTCCGAAAAACATAGACGAACTGAACGAGTACGTCAACAAAGAGGTAGCTACTTTATTTGGTTTCAAGACGAAACTGCAAAGAGAAAACATGGTCATGCGTTGGAGTAGAAAACGAAGAGACAGGGTTGACGAATTATTGGCTAGAGAAGCTCAAGCCGAGGAAGACGAATGGACCAAATTCCATCACGATGAACTCGCTGTAAAAAATGATCTTACAGTAGCCATACTCGATACCCTGATAATGGAAACTGTGAATATAGTGAAAGTGGCTTACGCAAAGAAAAGAAAAGTAATGATTTAGTTTGTTCTTTTCGTTGCGATAATCGTCGCTATGACACTGGTATATAAATCATATTATATCTGAAAGCAATTGGAAATGGCACATTTTGGTTCAAAAATTTTACAAGCTGGCCTCTACTGCCATACTTTACCGGTGTTTAAAACGGTGATTCTTACCCCCACTTTTGTCTCGTTCACGATTCATAGGCTGGTTCCTATTTATTTCACTGGCAAATCGTTTGCGTTAGGAAAATTATAAATCATCGTTTAACTTTAATTGAATTCAAGTGGTGTACGAGGTCCATTTTTCAAACTATAGAATTGTAGATGATATTTATAATCGGTAGCCACGATACGTGTAGATAATTCAATAATCAAATGCCCTAATTGTATATGTAATACGTTTTACGGTTAAGATTATTATTATTATTATTACTAAGGTACACTGTATAAGGACATTACGAGTTATATTTGCATATAGATAAATGGTACAGTAGCATACTTAATGTAAGAATCCCGTTGATGTTTTCTTGAAAGAGAAATGTAATTATTGGTCAGATGATTACAAGCATTTTGTTCGAATAATGTAAAAAATACTATTATTTGCACAAACAGTACACAGAATGTATGAAGGAAATGTCATACGTTCACAGATTCTACTTATAGGTACATTTTTATTTAAAAATACGAATATTATTTATTATTAGATTTTACATTAAATTTTAATTATCACTGCTTCAATAAGTAAAAAAATAAATAATAAAAGAAAACAATGATCGCTAATAATTTTAAGGATTTCGTAATAAGAAAAAACGCTATGTTATTCGAACAAATTGCTGTGTTGATTATGATGTATAATAGTTGCATTTTGAAGTCGTCGGCTGTGGAACGTAATTAATGTTTTTATTATAGCAACAGATCTTGACCATTTCAGATCGCTTCCCATGTAATTTTCACCCCTTTGACACTAAACCTTACATGTAACTGGCACATGCTCCCTTATAAAAATGACAAGATCGATTTTATTTAATACGTGCTCTACTAAAGATATCTATACAACCATTCCTTATAAAATCATTTTTATTATTTCAAGAATTGTGACATAAAAAATCCGGAACCGGTCATTTTAACCGGTGGTGGTAGGTTTAGTGTTGATGTTGCAAGACCGTCGTACATGATTGGAAGGAGGTAGCTACTGAGTAGCGTTGAATGATCAAAATCTGTTACTCAACTACAGACCTTGTCGAACTTCGCACGTTTATGCTCAACTATTTTTAACGAGATTAACAAAATTTTAAGCAAAAGACTGATAACTTAGGGCCATTTTGATCTAAATCACAAACATTTTAAAGAAAAATGTGTGTACGCGATAGCCGACTGGTGAAAGTCGGTCTCGAAAATTAGTGTTGAAACAGCCTCGTTGATTACACGCAACAGAGTTACTTTGGATTTCAATTATAACCACTTTATCATTATATGAATTAATACATAAACATAAAAGCATACTTTGTGTTATCAATCAATACGCGTTAAGAAACTGATAATCAGTTATTGTACATTTGTATTTGTTTCGGTTGGAAATCTATTGACACCATTTCTGATTGAACTTTATGTTTATGGTCGTGATGTCGAGCTAAGTGAACTAAACAACATATGTTAATTGTATGAAAGTGCAAAAGTAAGGAAATGAATATGTCTTGAAATTTAACCCTTTGCGAGCAACGGCCATCAAAATTAAACCGTCCAAGGAATCAGGACATAATATTAGGAATACACTCGTTGAACCGATGACAAATTGTTGTTTCGTCAATTGTTATTGTTCGCGTCATTTTTCCTGGACGCATGTATGATTTCGTATACGAGTTTATTGTCTGCAAAGGGTTGAATATATATGAATATATGATCGAGCCTTTTTAAGGCTGGACCTACACTGACTCTTTGCCGCGTGACAAAAAGATTTTTATAGAGTCAGCTTGTATTCGAGTATTCAAAGGGAAAGGCATAAAAGTGAAAAAAGTGCTGCACTGCTGTCTTCTTTTCAATGCACAAACTGTGTCTATAAACATCTTCGTTGTCCGACAAAAAACCGTAGTGCAGTCGCTAGCTTTAGATTCTGAAGTGTGTAGTGAGTATTCGTTTTACTCTACGTATGACCTCCGAATTTTTGTGTGATCTAAGAATGTACATAACGACTTCGCTCAAACCTTAGCGCGCATACGCTGTATCTTTATTACAAACAGTTTAGCCGATTTATGAGTTAGTAATAGTAAACCATAACGATTTAAGTCTGTCCGTATGTTACAAAAGAAACAAGTTTTATTTTGTACTTTATATTGTTGCCCGAATCCCCTTTTTATTTCGCGGTCAGCTCACAAGGCAGAGGCTGATTGCATTTGTAGTTGTTATACGTAGGCATTGTTCACGTATGTAGAGTTGAATATGTACTTAACTAAGGTATATTTTATAATAAATTTTTTGAAAATTTTATAGTCTCGTTTTCTGCAACACTACATTATAGTTATTTAATTGTGGCGGGTGCCGATAACGTATAGTCCTGTACTGTCAAGACGTCGATAATGTGAATCTCTGTTTTAATACTGACTAATTGTTAATTTTGTTAAATAGTTTTGGACCCATTGTTAATGTTCATTATTTTGTTTATCGTTTCCTTGATAGGAATTCGTTTGCTTTTGTACAAAATTTTCATATCGTTAAACCTCGAGAATTGAAAAGAGAATAATTCTCTTTTTAGTACAAATTTCTTTTCTATCTAAACTACCATTATCTCATGAATTGAATTTTCATAGAATTGCCTAGGTAAAAACAGATTCAAATTCAAATTGTAGATTCACTAGCGAGTTACTAAAATAGTCGATAGATGCCGTGGTTAGTTGCGGAAACAGATGGATTTGAATTTTGCAACCTAGCGGAAATTTGTTTACAGTCAGACAGCAAAATTTCAATATATATACAACTACCTGATGATAATAGTCTTAGACTAATAGTTCTAATTCATATGTATATAGAAATTTGTATCATGAAGAATGCATATTTTATTTAACCTTATTTTTTTTTATGACGTTTTCTATGTTCAATAATACATATGTGTGTTTGTTCTCAAACCTTTTCGAAAACGACTAAAATATGTATTCTGTTTTATATTGTTTTACTGTAACCGTATCCTAAAAAAATACTTGGATATGTAAGATAAATGATCGAAATTGGAAATATAATTGATCACGCCTGAAAAAATGTGGTTTCCTTCACTTCCTGCTGTTGCAATAGTGATACACTTGAATTGCCGTCACACGTGATTATTAATGCTTGTGAATGAAGAGTAGTTGTACACTTTATACCCCCGTATTATGTAATAAGCGGGCAAGGTCACGTTGCGAATGCGTAATAGATGTCAGCCACGGCCACACTCTGGAGATCATCTCTGGATGAGTCGTCTGAATTGTCTCAGTGATTTACTGATAAAGAGTAAATACGTTGCGTGTAAATAGTTTATCAACAATTCTACGTTGAAGGGAATTCGTAGATTATCAGAAAATGACAGCGAAAAAAATTACGTCATTATCGAAAGAGGAATTTAAAAAGTTCATAGAATCTATCGATGTAATTTTATCCGATTGTGATGGTGAGTAATCAAACTTTTATAATACGAATCGTATAAATCATTTCTTCGGTGTTACACTGTTATTTCTACTACGAGTTCAGTTGATAAAAGAAATATCAATATTAAGAGAGTGTATGATTATGTGTATAACATTATAAATGGTGTTTTAATCTCAGTAAACCTTAGGCGTACTATGGAGAGAAACCGAAGTAATAGAAAGATCACCTGAGACTGTGAATAAATTTAAACAGTTAGGTAAAAGGTTCTTTTATATAACGAACAACAATACGAAAACCAGGCCTGAGTTTGTGGAGAAATGTAAAAATCTGAAATATGATGCAACAGTGGTAAATCAAACATTTTTAATATAATTTTAATGTATTTATATCACTTACCAATGATAACGTTTCGATGTAATTGTAGGATGAAATAGTGTGCACTTCCTTCTTGGCTGCTGTATACCTTAAAGAAAAGAAATTCGATAAGAAGGTATATATAGTTGGAAGCGTGGGTATCGCCAAGGAACTAGAAGAAGTAGGGATAAAACATTGCGGCGTCGGAGTGAGTATTCTAAAAAAGAATTGTGTTATTGTTTCATGTTATTATATTATGTTATGTTATCACAGCCTGATAGTATGGAAGGCGATGACGTAGAGATGGTCATAAACTTTAAGCCTGATCCAGAAGTGGGGGCAGTGGTTGTAGGATTTGATAAACATTTCAGTTTTCCAAAGCTTATGAAAACTGCTACTTATTTACAAAATCCAGATGTTCATTTCTTAGGAACCAATTGCGATACGGAGAGACCTTCACCGAATACCAACAGATTCCCAGGTTGAACAATTACTTTAATCAATTGAAATTAATTTTAGAAGATTTTGTTAAAGATGTAACTTCTTTCTAGAAAGTTATAACTAGATTATAGATGTTTATGCATTTATGCATTTTAGGTCGACAAAGGTTTTTCCCATGAAAAATAGGATTTTATTCCATTCCACTTTTTTAAAATTTGTCTATAAAAATTGAAAATTGCATAAACATCCGCAGTGTAGTCATAACTAATTGTATTGCATTTCAGTGCAACGTGTAAAGCAATGTTTGTATTGTCTAGGTACTGGCTGCTTTGTAAAAATAATAGAATCAGCGAGTAACAGAGATGCGGTGATGCTTGGAAAACCAGCACCCTTCTTGATCAACTACATAACTAGGAAATATAATTTGAATCCTGAAAGGACATTAATGATCGGTGACAAGTAAATGTTACATTTTACGTTTAAAAATTTATGTTGATTGGGTATCTTACATACTGTAATTTGTTTATTTCAGTCGCCATACTGATATTCTCCTTGGAAAACGTTGCGGATTTAAAACCTTGCTGGTACTAACGGGAATTACAACACAAAATGATGTTGACGCTATGAATACAGGCAGTGTAAATCGCGAAGATTTAATATTTCCAGATTATTATGCGGATGAGTTAGGTGACGTGTTAAAAATGATCGATTCATCTTGATAATTCTGATGATTTCAGAGGCTATAGCATAATTTATCATTATTATGTATCAACGAAAAATGTAATATACATAAAAATTTGGCTTATCCATGTTAATTTCTACTTTCAATTGACGATGTCGATCACAGTTTTGATCTAACAGTTCAAACTAATTCAATATTTATTATAACATAGCTACAATTCGTCGCAAAAAGTTCGTGTCTCAGCGACTGATGTAATATACGATAAAACTGTGAATTCATTAATTAAAAGAATTGTGTTAGAGACGGAATAATATATAGTACAAATATATAAAAATATTTTTGAACGATGGTTTCCTGCTCTTCTATTTTTGTAACTCTCTCGAAATGCTTTCAACATTTGCCAACGAAAAACACAAACTGTATAAGGAAGTCCGAAGTTAGCGATTAAGTTATCATGTAGATAAACTGTATAAATCAGTGTCGGTGTGAAGTAATCGCGTGCTTTGTGCTCTTCGTGATTATGTGGTTACATAATTCACAATATAAGTCAGTGGTGAAGATTATGAGGATAAATATAATTTGTGTAACTGTTTGTCGATATGTGTAAAAATTATGTTAATAAACAATGAAGAAAACATAATTTGCTGCATTAATTTGGAAAACTCGATCCTATCGAATTTTTTTATTCAATTTTATCTAAATTTGTAAAAATAAATATATGATAGTGCGAGGATTTATTTGTTTTCTTTTGATTGAATCTAGCATACGTATATTTTGTATACGTATTAATAACAACAAATAACATCTCGAATTTTGCAGTAGATTTTTATTGTCGCACCTAACACGCATTATCTTCTATCTGCATTCGCTAAACACTTTTTCTAGGGGTTAAAACATATTCCGCATCTCTCGTTAACGGTTTCATTCAAAATTGAATTAACTATATATATATATATAGTTCTTTTTTTCACTTTTAGTTCCTTTCGTTTAATTATAATTGAATCGAATACGGATTTAGCTCTAGAAGAACCAATCAGATCAAACTCCTCTATTTGCTATTTATTGGTTTATTGGTTTTTAAAAATTAAATTATTGGTTTCAGTTTTCCAGTTACACTCACTTTTAATAAACCGAATTTAAAATGGAATGTTTTATTGAGACTTTTATTTATGTTATTATATATGGCTCGTGTGCCACTTTTCCCGAAACTCTATGAATATTATAGTATTGGTCCTTCTAGTGTTAAAACGTTTGTTAATAGTCTTATACACGTTACGTCATTTGTACTTCAAACATGTTTTCTCACAAGCATACATTTGGCGAGTATTCGTTTTTAATATATTATGTAATGTTCGTCAACAACACTCGATATAACGCAACCATTTCTTCCCCCTCACGAAGCTCGTATTTATTGATATAACAAAATTTTCATCTTCGAGGAAAATATTGAAGTTGAATTCTTTTCAAAAATAGTCGACTAGCTTGAACACCGTGTTTAAATAGTGAGGGATGATACTAGCGCGCAATTCCCAAATATATGTCCCAAATTTCACGAATTGAATCTGTCCCTCGTTGTCGAATTGACACAGTGATAAAGAAACCGATAAAATAACAAGTCAAACAGTTACTTCTCGATTTTTTTTTTCATTAAAATTGATGAGTTCACATTTATATCTTAGGATTTTGCGGTTATACGTTTAGCATTAAAAAAATAAAAGTCACCAAGTTTCAGGCAAATTTACTTACAAATAACAGAACGGTATAAATTATTTCATTAAGACTGTGTCAATTTGACACGAGGAACGGATGAGGGTTAAAAAAGTTATCTTCTTTTGCAGACAGTCCGGATATATTAATCCGGTTCATTGTGGCCGAATAATAAAAATCAAGGCCTCGTAAACGAAAAATAGGACTTTCGAGGGTGTTTTTGACTACTGAAAACCCCCATTAAGTCATGCGAGTCACTTAGACATTTAATTAATTAATTAATTAATTAAATGATTGTGTCTCCAGCGGTTGCGTTGCCTCGTTATGTCTTTACCTTCTATGGTAATCGTTGCGTTCGCATAGATCATCATCCCTCGCAAGCCTCGCTGCCCCTCCCATCCGGAGCAATGGGATAATTCGGATTACGCACATGCTCGCTTAAAATATTGTAGATTGGTCGACCATGAAGACGGACGTTTCCTCGAGATACCTCGACGGGATTAGGCTTTTTGTTTCCGTTCGATCATCGCCGGTCTCACGTGCCGTTCGAGTTTGCGTTGGAATAGTTTATGCGCTCGCTGCGCGACAGGTAAGCGCACCAATAGAAGACGTTGATCGCTAAAAAGAACAACGGAAAGACGACGCGACTGGCACGATCAATCTTCGAAACCGAATTGTATCTCGGCGTTCTTCTGCGGCGTCTCCTGCCGGATGTCTTCCGTTCCGGCGTCGGAGGTCGCGGGGGTGGACTACACGCCACGCAAGACATCTGCCAATTAGCTACCCCAGGATCCTTGTTCGGATGTGGGATTGCCGACAGAGGTATCACCTCGATCCTACCGTCCTCATTCATCGTAAAATTCCGACTCGAATGTCCTCTGGTCGCTGGAACGCTCGAGGCTTTTCTATGGACCTGTGGTGCCTGCAACTGAAGCAGAAGACAGTCGCGAAACCAACCACGGTTGGATACATATTTTCTATTTTCCAATTATTGAAATTATAATAATTCATTTATGAGTAAACTTCGAGTTGCCATTTTTATAAGGCAATTTTATCAAATATCTTCTATGCTTGGTAGGTTTAGTGTTAACCCCTTGGGTACAGATTTATTTAAAGATTATTTGCACGTGGAATGAATTTAAGTTCTTGATATATGGATTAATGTAAAATATATAAGATTCTAAGATTTTACTTCTAGTAATATGATCGCCCGCGGATTCTAACGAATTTTATACTGGGAGAATGAAGTAGAGTTGCGAGACCATCCGTATTCAAATTTCGCGAATTCAGTGGCTCATCCGATATTTTAAGATCGCGCTCGGAGAACTCGAATCGAATTGTTGAAGACGTGCTTCTTAAGGATTTACGCAAGACCGCCATCCTCTATCTTGGCATCGTTCCACCGTCATATCGGGAAACTTGATTTCTATTATGAATTGAAAAATTGAAATCGTTGCTGTGCCAATACGGCGTTTTACGAGACGCAGTCTCCGTGATAATAATAAGACGTAAATGAAGAACTAAAAGAACTGCGATTTTACATCTCTGTAAAGTCAACCATTTTTAAGATATCGAAAAACTTTGAGATTCGTTCATAGGTCACTAAAGACTATACAACATTGAACAGAATTGTTAAGTTCTAAAACGGTGAAATATATGAAGAATGTGTTATATAAATACCTAATTATAAATATACAATATATACAAATATATAAACATGTAAAGGCTATTCCCATTGGTGTCATATAATCCCTAAAAAATTCATGAGCTGTGTTGGACGTTTTCCCACGAGACCCTGGCAGGAATATATCGAAGGTGTTATTGTTGACATGGTTTAGAGGACAAACATTACCTGTTCCTTCTCCAGTGGCCGCGTATTCGGTTCGTCCTCCTCGCTGGAACTCTCGCTTTCGATCAGGTCGGAGCTGAAATAACACTCCCCGGAGCCGTACTTCGTGAAGTAATGGACCACCGCGAATTGTATAATAGTGGCGAATATGAACGCGAACGAAAGAAAAACGAAGAAATCTAGGGCAGTGGGGTAAGGAACTTTCGGCAGATCGGTTCGTGCCTCCAATCCCAAAAATGTCATCGTCAACACGGTCGTTATTCCTTAAACAAACGCGGACAAGCTCTCTTTCATGTCGTTCTTCCACACAGAGGATCATTTGTCAGCTAGTTGTGTCACAGAAAGAATTTCAACAACAGACTCGAACGAAATCTCTAACGTTGAACTTGAACGTTCGATAGGAAATGTTCACGTTAAATTGAAAGTAGACATGGAAGCCTGAAAGAGGCGTGGTATAGTTTTCAAGGGACCATTGCGCTAAATATGTAAGTTCAAAAGTACAGTAATGTCTCGATATATACTACTGTGTAAAAGAAAGAAGCACCACAGTATAATTGTAAGATGTAATCAAAGACAATATCTTTATGTAGAAATTGTATTCTACAATGATCTTATTCAGAAATAAATAAAAAATATATAATGATAATAAAAACTAAATGAATAAAATTAGATAAACAAAAAAAAATAATTTTAAAAAAATCTACAATAAAATCTATTGAATAAAATAAAAATATTTCATACCGTTACACATTAAATAAATTTCTTTGAAATTCACGTCTCTTTGACATGTATCGAGAGATTACTGTACGCGTAAAACGACTCAGAGTAGAGAATCGAGGCTACGTTAAAATCTTAGGAGAATATAGTAGAGATTTGGTGTAATGTCACTGATTTAAAATCGATGCCAGACTTACCGAGTGATACGCGATCGGCGGTGGCTTCCCGATTCAACCAAAACGATACCCAGGAGAGGACCACCAGCAGGACGCAGGGTCCGTACACTTGTATGAGGAAATTACCCATGTGCCTTTGCAAATGAAAGTATACCAGCAGCATCGAGTAGTCGGCTAAAACCAGATAATACATCACGTTTATCCGTGATCTGTGACACATTTCTTTATCATCTAGACCGGGGCTTTCAAAGAGTGCATGGGTGGCGTCCAAGGATGTCCCAAATCTACTAGGAAACCTCGACTACTCTCTTAGCTTCGAGCTTATCTCGCGTTGTCCCTTTGAGAAACCAGAGGTAGCAACGTAGTTTTAAATGTAACGTTGCAAATTATCAGCGGACTGCGATTACTTATACAAATTCGCGATTCTTAGGACGATAACACTATTCGGAGTGAAGTTTACCAGAGAATGTTCATGCTGAATTATAACAAGAGTATCACACCCGTTTAACCTTCTTAGAATAATTTTACTAGTATATTAATAATTTGCTACGAATTTTCTCCATTTTTCAACTTGATTTCGTGTTTTTCACGGAAAAATGAATTTCCGAATCTGGTTAGTCTTTACACATACAAGACTGATTTCGTTAGTCGCGAATCCTTTGACGTCGAATCTAGTTCTCTAAGGAAAAAAGAATATCCTGGCAGACTGTTTAAAGCAACGTAGGCAGTGCAGGTTAGAATGTGAGTTGTTTCGGACCGTGTATAACGAGAAGGTCTGTTTGTTTATCCTATCGGGAAGGAGAAACGCGACAGGGCACGTCTCTGTCTTGTAATCAGGTTGACGTTTAAAAACACAACGAGGTTTCCGGCGGTGCAATCACAATTGGTCGGCGCGACACTTGTTTGCTAGTGGAGTGTTAATCGATGCTAATCCAATTAAAAAGTCGAAGTCTCCGCGACGGAACGTCTTCGGTTGCGGGGAGGACGAAAGGGGGCGAGGGGTTACAATGGAAATGCAAGTGGAACGAGTTTCCCGGCGAAGGATGCTGCAATTAGTCGTCGTTTCGTTCTCGCTGGCAACGTTGAACGTCAGGAGTCTTGGCTCGTTTCTTCGCCACCCCTCGTTTTCCCGCTTCGAACTCTGCCGCGCCACCTCCGGGCTCCTTCATCCCTCCCGATGCCACTTCCGGTCTGCATCATTCCTCGATATTCCCGTCCAGAATCCCCGGGACCGGGCGAACTTTCGAGCCGTCTCTCTTTGCAGTCGTTATAGGATCATTCCACCCTTTTCGCACACCTCTTTCGCCCCGATCCGAATAAGCCTTCGCCCTCATCGGCGGCTTCTTTTGTCTCAAACGACTTTTCACGCTGCACGCTTTCTTCCTTCTCTTCAGACGCCTCTTTAGCCCGTCCCGTCGCTAACGCGATATCGTTTCCAATTCACCGGGCGTCCTAGTCTCGCCGCATGCACCGACCAATCCCTTTCGCGTTCCCTTCAAATGTTGCATACGTTCGGCGCATTCGAGAGCTGCTCTTACACGAAGATATATCGGATCGCGATACGTGAATGGCCAGGTTAGATCAGGGGTCCGAAAATTTTTATTGGAAACGGCCAGATCGTAAAGTTGCTAGGCCTGGTGCGCCATAGAGCAACAATAAACCAAGGGGTTCCAAATATTTTTTAATAGAAATTGATATTTTTATATATTATAAGTTATATAAAAAAAACGTTTTAGTAACCACGCTTACATTAGAATGCACTAAAAAGGAGAAAATAATATTTTTAGATATTAATGACTATAAATAAAAGCGTGGAGAGTCCATGAAAATTACGTTAACATAGTTTAGCGCTCCACACTTGTATTTATAATCACTAATATATAAAAATATTATTTTCTCCTTTTTAGTGTATTCTAAGTAGTTTTTAAAAAGCTTTTTTATATATCTTTTTAAGCCTTGAACAGCGAAGGCTCGTGAAAGATGCAAGAAAGGCATCGCGAATTTGAAATTGTTTTTCCTATTTTTCCTTTGTTCGGTTGTTTACCAATAGTGTCGACATATTTTTCGACGCAAATGACATAGAATTTCGATCTACGATGACTCGCTGCGATTAAGAACAAGCATAATCGGTATGCAGCCCGACGAGAAGTTGGGATAGGATTTCATTACGATTGTCATTCCGGTCCTTCGTTTCTCGTGCATTACGCGAGCAGATATTAATCTTGCTCGTTGCACCGCACGATCTCTGTAGACACGGCCAAGGAATATTCCGTTTCCGGAATACGAAGCGAAATCAAATCGTTTCGTTCCTTCGCGGAACAATTCGGTCATTTACACCGGGTTTTCAACTGGAATTGCTACATGTTTTTAAGTTACGCTATATAGCGTAATTAATAAAAACATTAAAAACATATTTAATAATGTAAATAATATTGTGTGAATAACGGTGCAGCGTTAAGTATATTAATATTCTGTCTCATTTTCTTTCTAACGCTATAATACGAGGCCAGATTGATTCCCATTAATTTGATAGGAACTAACATTGAACAAATTCGTTTAGAGAATTCGCATATGTATGTTTCGTTAAAAAAAGAAAATCCTGCTGCGATTTTTACTGAAATACTCTGCTTCCTGCAACAATAGATTACTGATTACTTTCGATTTTCAGTATGTCGGTCTCGTACCTAGGGGAAAAACTGAAAGCGTGAAATCAGTATAACAAACGAATCGTTTCTTTCGAATTGGCGTGAAACTCGGTCGCGCGGCGACGCGACGCGACGCAACGACGACGGTGAGTCGTGAAGCGTCGATCTAGAGAAGCGAAGTTACCGAACTTACCTTGAGGAAGGGTCGGCGATGCAGAATAATTCGCAGTCGGATTGGCAACTAAATCGAATTGGGATAATTTCATGTCCTCGGCGATTGCTACTTGTCGCGCGCTGTTCCATTTGTAGATCACGTCCCGCTTCGTGTAGCCGACTGCAATCAAGAGAATATTTCTTACTCGGCTGTCGCAGAGGAGTCGTGTCGTAAAACAGAACGAATTCGCTCGCGAATAAGCGCTACTTTTCTCCTTTGGCAGAAGGTTACTCAAGGGGGCACTGGGTATCTGTTACGGAGCCCAAATCTCTATTTCTCTCTCTCTCTCTCTCTCTCTCTTACACACACTCTATTTTTCTCTCCCTTTTCTTCTCGGAACACGTTCACACAAAAGAGGGGTAGTTACGTAGCTGTCCCAGAGGTGCAAGAGCTCAATCTTTTCGTCAGAATGAACATCGTCGATAACGATTGCCTACACAAATTTTTTTTACAGAGAACATTTAACCCTTCAAGGACCACATTCGTACACTATACTGGAGAGGAGAGATCGAGAAAATTCTAGAGTTTCAGTTAATAAATAATACTTAATATAAATAATAAATAATATTACACTCACAGCTTCCAAATTGTAATGGACATCTCTGCGTGTCCATTGGGAAATTTTCCAGGTTCATTGGACATCCTGCCTTGATGGTGAGTCTGAAATCAAACGTCATGTGTCAGTGGAATTATTATATCATAACTTTTGATCGGTTAAAGTAAAGAACTATCAACAAAATCTTAATAACAAAAACTTAATACTACAAAAATGTCGAAACATTTAGCTGGATGAATTCTTGCTATAAATACTTGCTAAAGAATTTAAAAAATTTTCGAATACTATGTTGATAGATTCTTCCTGTTTTAATTAGGGGCATGAAAATTCTCGGTGACCTTATTAAAAGCCTAATATTTAATGTACTATTTAAAAAAATGGCTAAAAAAATTGGTGAATAAATTCTTGCTATTTTTATAAACTGATGTGAAGTAGTCACTAAAAGATTTTGAAAAATCTCCGAACACGAATTCAGCTGCGTCGGTAGACTCTTTCCGCTTTAGTTAGGGGGATGAAAATTCGTGGTGACCTTGTTAAAAGCGCTAAAGTGCTAAATGAAAATTAATTGTTTAATCATGACCACCGGCTCCGCGGGAACGTGTTTTCTATATGTATAATTACGGTGCACGCTCGCCTGGTCGGGATGCTTGCCAGGGTAAACGTTTCCCGCGTAATTTCGGGCAAATAGCAGCAATTTATTCGCGTTAATAAAAGCAGCAAACACGCCGTTACAATTTAATTGATCTCTCGTTCGGATATCGATCCAGCTGAACAGTCTGCACCGAAATCGATCGCGCATTCATTAGGCTCATCCATTTGCTCGACATGGTTCTCCAACGGAGACGATTGACATCCGCTATCCGTCGACGGTGTTCGGTGCGACGTGGTAAGCCTAATGACGGATACGTGCTAAACCCGATCGTCTCGGAAATTATTAAGATATTCGACGCCCACCTGTTCATCATCGTGCGGTACAATTGCAGAGAATTTCCTCGAACTTCGGATAATCAACGACAGCGAGAGACAATCTAACCTTACATTGCCAAAAAATTAAAATGTCTTTTCTTGGTGTCTCTGATGAAAATGTCTCTATAATGATAATTAATTTATAAATAAAGCCTTGCTATACCGAATATTTTGTTTATGAAATATCTACAATATTTGTATTGACACTGTATATTGCATTGCTTATCACACTGAAAATAAATATATACATTTCCCACCATCGATATCATAATTTTATTACGCGATTGCATAAAAAGTTACCATGTTTATTCGTTGATATCGAAAATATTTGTAATCTCAATTATTGCATTCGTTTTATGTCTGAAAACAATTTATGTAGATCCGTGGACCCTCGAAAAACTTTTTCCTTCACTTTTAACCGGCTTATTCTATTAAAAAATACGTATAGCTGCATAAAGATCGACGATCTATTTACAATATTTTAACGAAGGGGGAGAATCAGAGCCAAGTGGCGTGGTATAAAGAACAATGTTCAGACGTTGCAGTGGAAACTCCTCGAAGTGATCAGCCTCTGTTCTAATGACCGCTTTGAGCAGGGACTTAAAGTTGCGGAGACCCTCGTCGAGGCTCGCGGACAATCAAAGATTTCTACGGAAGGTCCCGGGAAAGGTCTATGGATTTTATTTGAATTACTTGTAAACAGTCTCAGGTCTCTGGTCTGCAACCGCAATGGGCTGCTACATTATTTCTACTAGCCTCACAGCTTTCGTTCTTTCAACCTGAAACTTCCTCTATTGTCCGGAAACGTTGAATTCGGGTTTAGAGATCTTTCTTTTCACCTCGTCGATCGGTACAATGGCATTTATAATGATTTACATGGTTCCGTTTAAAGGTGAATTTAGGTGGGGAACTGTCGCGTTTGTTAATTGAACATATTAATAATTAAGATATATACGATATATATTTCCACTAAAATTAATTGAAAAATTATTCCTACCTACTGATAACCATCGTAATAAAAGGTGTGAATATAAATTATTGAAAATATCACGTCCTCCTCGTCACTCGACATCTTTCTTTGCTTTTCGTAACTGACGCGAAGTTTGCTTTCGCATCGTACGCTAATCATAATGACGACTGCATGTAGCGACGATTACGCGACGATGGGGCGCGAAATGCGATGCGGTCCGTGACTAATCGGATCCATCATTCTGACACCTTCGATCGGTCAATTTGCAGCAGGAGAACCTGTCGCACTTTCCGGCAACCATATCGCTACTCAGATTAACTTCGAAATCCGCTGAACGAGTCGTTTTCACGGTGGCGCGGCGTCGGATCGCGAGCATTTCTAGCTGGTCGAAAGATTTATCGATGTATTTTTCGCGAGCTAGGATACCGTACGCGTTCAAGCAATTTTCCCCTTTCAGATAAATGTCTCAACACTTTATTGTACGATCGAGATTTTTTATCGAACAGTTTCTGCTCTATTCGAGACGGTTTTTGTACTCGAAAATTTTTAGAACAGGCCAGACAAGCGTTTAGTAAGAATTCTAATTACTAGACTGCGGATATTTATGCAATTATGGCTCTTAAAAATTTTCTGAAAATGCTAGCATACAATAAAAAAATAATTTTATTCGATTCGAGCTTCTTCGAATTCGTCTAGAAAATAATTCTACAAAAATTGCAAATTGCACAAACATCTGCAGTCTAGTAATTACATAGGGTGTCAAGAAATGGTGTCTATACAAAATTATGTTAACAAACTACTCGAAGGTTGGTTAAAATATGAGGCGATAGAACGTGATAGAGGCT
>CM052339.1:1690651-1920467 GCA_028455595.1 Lasioglossum vierecki
TAGTTTGTTGAAACTGATCGTACTGCGCCGAGAAACGTAAATTTGTAATTATCGTGACGATCGAGAAACAAAATTTCACCGTTAACAATTTAGTCTGAATTTCCTTTGGTTTCAAATCTTTTGTAGACTTTATTATTTTTTAGACTATTATGCAGACAAGAGATTTTATACGAACAATTTTTAAAAAATGCTAACTAATTTTGATGAGGTGCGAGTGCATAAAGGTCCCCCCAGTCTAATCATGACAGAATTGATTGTCTCTAGAGGAATGCAGACAACTTTCGTGCCAACACATTTTCTGAACACTGTCCAAGCAAAGCGGACACAGGGAGAATTCATCATTCCCTATTGAGTCTCAGTCGCGTTGTTTTGCCAGCATGAATGGGACAGGCATGCTTAACATAAATATCGAAGGAAGTGGCTGCCGTTTGCAATATCATGGTAGATGAGACACCAGTCGATTGCTGGAAAGATAGTGAAACAGTAAACTTGGGTAACATCGTAAATGGTACAGTTGGAACTTATGGCTGAGAAAACTTGCAGCTACTTCACTACGAAGCTACTTCACTTCTCTTACTGTGTAAGGTACAGTGTACAATGATTGACACCTCAAGCCAAAATCGTAGTAAAAATCTTTGTATCTTTTACCCTATTTCTATTGCCGTTTCTCAGAGGTAGAGTTCGCAATTGCAAGGTTTCACACATTGTAACTGTAACTCTTGGATTTTTAAACGTTCCGCGGAGGAAGTTGCAGCGCGGGATTTAAGAAACGAGAAAAGAGATTGAAGAGCAAAAATCCGCGAAGCTGTTTCGGAGTTCGAGCATGAATATTCAGTCTTAGAAACCGGGATACGCGGTGTTTTAGTCCCACAATAATTTCTCGACAAACCGGGCGCGGGTCTCCGAGATTGCATTGTGTTTTAATGAATTATTCACGTACCTTGAGCTGTAAAGAACTCTGCCATCTTGATAGAGCCTCACGAATTTATTCGGGCTGGTTATAGTGTGGAGATAGCTGTGCTTGCCGTTGTAGAAGTAGGTGTCCGGCTTCCAGATTCTCGCGAGCATCGATATACTAAGCGCGAGTGTTTCCTTGCCACCTTGAAACGCCAGACGTCGGTCCACCCATGACTGACGGAAGTAGCAATCCATCGAGTACGTCTGGAAAGGATATGGCACTTCTGAACGGTTCGAATTCAGTTGACGATCTTGGTTTAAAAGTAATTGTATATTTAACCCTTTGCCGTATTTTTATGAGCCAGACTCGTGATGAAAGTTTTTAACAAAGTCTAATATTATTTAAATAAAAATATATTTTTTAAAATACCACATTTTTAAAAACGTGGCATTTGCAGAACTTTTTAGTCTTGTGTTAACACTTGTATCACTCTTTATTAATACTTTATATACTCACTAAGCTCACTATAAATTTCACTTGGTAAACGAAGCGATGATGTACTACCGGTCGCGATGATGTACTACACTACCGATGGTTCGCGCGTCGGGGGGAAATGGGTCCGTGGAGTGGGGACGAGTCAGAGTGCGCACGCATAGTAAAGTAGAGAGGGTTGTCGAGCGAAGTGGGGATCGCTTAACGCGATCACGTAGTTCGCGGGGGAATGAAAAGGTAAATATTTAATTGTTATTGTCTCCGAAACGGTACGACTTTTTAAAAAAAAATTTTTATTGACCAACCGAACTTGATCCTAACAGTGTCGTGTTCGGTCTGATTTTAATCAGGAAACTGCCACAAATACGTCGGAAGAAGTTACATAAAAAGAATAATTGAAAGAATTATTTAATCGAAGAATCGGTTAAACAATCACCACGGGAAATCTAGTCGTCGAAACAAATTTCGTCACCGTTTCGATTCCTATGAAATAACCAACGACAATTGCGATTAGCATAAAGAGCCGCGGTCGTTACATTTTCTTAATACCACGAGAAAGTTTTGCAAGAGATGGAATTCCCGCAAAGATAGTCCTCCGCACCGAGCATGTGAGAATTGCCAGAAACGAAATGGAATTTGGAACGTGCCACGATAAGATCGTCGGACGAGGCTTTCGTTAGTCGTCGAATTTACGCGTCGGGGTGTTTTTGCAAGGCGAACAATAGCGAGCGAGGAAAATATACGAACCATATCGACTTCTGAGATCGGACCCATGCTGCGCACCATGATGTCGACCTCAACGGTGGCCGGTGGCCCGCCGAAGTCTGGCCGGACGCTGTTGTCGTAACCGCGAAGCAGATTGTCCAGTAGCTCGCTGATGTTGCTGTGATTGTTGCTCTGTGTCCGTTGTCTTGTCGAGGTTTTTGCCCCTGTGACTGCTCTGGAACATAAACAAGCTGGTCCATCTACTGGGTGTTTCGTAAATTGTGGGCAAAATTTATGGAATAGATTGAACAGACTGCTTAAAGTCAGTATTCACAAAAATAGCTAATTGTTGTAGACTTCCTCGAAAACGAGGCGTCGAACGAGAAATTGTCGTTTCCTGTTTCCGATTTATATCAACACGAAGAATCATTCCCCTACTCGGTTGTATCACCATATCCACTTGCCCTGTACATCACATTGATTTTCCCGATTGCGACAACTTGACAGCAAGAGACGAACGAAGGCTAAACGCATCTCGAAAAATTGCTTCCCGCATAAATCTCAATGAGACGTGTCCGGGTAGTCTCCATCCTCTTATTAGAATATTTCGGAGGTGACCTAGAAAATTCGAGTAACTGGAATTTCGAAAATATTCTTGCGATTAGTTTCTGTGTTCATTCTACACTATTCCGGAACGCCTTATCGTCGAACAGGAAAACGTTGCGTGACCCAGTTGCTTCCGGTTCCAATCATCCTCTTAATTAATAGCAACAAATAATTTTGGCCCGTGAAACGTTCGGGGATCGAGTGCTTTCGTGTTTTTAATTGGTACTTGTGGATTACAATGAATTGTTTAAGCTTGGTCCGATTTCACAGGGTCGATTTTAGCGCACGGAACACGGCCAGCTGCTGATCGTGGTTCGGATACTCGTGCCCGTGGTATGTCATACGCCTTCGATCCATTTGCACGGTACCCGACCCCTTGTATGCTTGTGTAAACCCATCGAATGCACCGCGACAAGCTTTACTTCCATTTGGTCTGTCGTTTAGATGTCTGTACTATCTGCGACCGTAATGCAGCTATGCACACGTATCCGGCATTCATGAATCGACTTGAAATGGTAATAGTGTTATTACGACGCTATCGCGCGCCAATCAGTAATCTTAACTCTTTGCATTCGGAACTCTGTATTCCCACTCGGAAACCAGACACTCCTTCCGACCAGTGTTGCTGGGCCAATTCAAATAAAAAATATTTCAAATACAGTAACTACAATATTTTTATCGAAATAAACAGCATTTATTTTATTACTTGGTTCTGCATAGAAAAATAATTGAAATATCTATTTATTGTATAATATTATAGTATGTAGAGAGAGAGAGAGAGATTAAATAAATATTTCAAATAGTATTTTCACTAATACAAACATTCTATTTTGTAATTATTATATCCTGTTTTGTATGTGGTTGTATTTCGTTTTTTTTTGTAATTATGTTGAAATAAATCTTATATGAGATTTTCTAATAAAATAGAAATAAATGGATATTTTAAATTGTTTAAAATAACATAGTTTTCGAAATAATCTCTACACGTCTTGATATCAAGCATGTTCCATTTCGTTCGACCGAACGCGCCCGCGAACAGGACAGCCCCCGAAAGATTGGTACTTTTGCAAATCGAAGCGTGGAGCGTTTTCGTGCGAATGTTAAAACAGCTCACCCCTTTCTCTCTCATTGTTTTTCAGCAGCGGATTCGACGGTGTTTTATTTATGTTTCACGGTACAAGTATGATGTGTACACGTGCTGGAGTGCACACTCGGGGCCGGCTTGGAAATTGGAACGGTAGAGAATTTCGACAGGGGAGCGAAAATTGCTGTGCCGGATACTCTTTCTCCGTTTTTTTCTGTATAGGGAAATAAAGCGGTATTTTAATGACCGTTCTCCGTTCTTTTAGGTCACGATGAAAACAGCTGCTTGATCGGACACGTTGTCTGTCCGATACCGCCGCTGCCTAGTCTATTTCCCGGGCGCGCCTATACTGTCGCGGCTTTTGTTTGCTGACAGCGGTGGCTTTCGATCTTCTCGATTCTTTTTCGTGTCCTTTTCACAGAGTGGATAGCCCAATAGTTTCTTCGGACGATACACATACACATGCCACCGTCTCCAGGGACAAATGTTCTCGTGCTGCGAGAATGTGCTACTTGTAAGAGATCAGCAAAAGTTTTCACTTTTCCAATGTGGCTGGTTGATTCCCCTGCGTTTTTTTCTGGCCATTTTCTATTAGGCTAAAATCTATTATATTTACGAGACTTATATATTTTATATGTATAAAATAGAGAAATCCTACATTCATTATACATTATATTTTGCATTAATAAGTGCTTCGTACAGTACGGACAGTACTATAATAAACAGTGAGGATAATTTATCAGAAACGAGACACGATTAAGTAATTTCTGGTCATCGGATGCTTAATAAGACAAACAGCAAATTATCTTTAATGTAGACGACCTTCTGCACGATTGTGTTTTACACGTTTGCGATACTTTGTTCGGTTATGAATTATTGATATATTCAAATAGGAGCTAGTCCCGAAGGCCCCGACGAATGTAAAATCTGATAAATGTTACAGTTTCATTTGCTTGCCGCTATAAATTACATAAGTGGATACGCGTTGAAAATGCATTAATTGCTAAAGTCAAATCAGAAAATTAGAAAAGGTTTGGTTAATATCGTACTCGTATCGATAACGACTCGGTCAATATTCGGCATAAATGTAAACCCTTAAGATTTAATGAACAAACTGAGTAACTTAAATTCCAACTACCCCTTCATGCAAATATCTCAATTAGTACCTAACCCAAATATGCAGGTTCGTAAATGCATATTCGCATCCAATGAACACCGGATAAAACTGTACCAAGCCGAATGCTAATAATGCATAAATCATCGGGTACAAAGTTAAACAAATTATATAGATATGTTTTTTATGTAACGAAGCAATTCTCGATGCAAAATAGATACGAGCCTCCGCCGAGGCTTTAATGAATCTCGAAATTAAAAATTTGAATACGTACGTTCTTGTCGTTCTTATAAAGTAATATAAAACAGTCATCCTCCGTATAAATCTAAATTCCTTGAAAACAATTTGAAGCGTCTTCGAGAAAAATGAAAGATAGATGTTTTATAAAATGAGAACTACGTGTAAGCAGTAAAATTGAATTCCTGATAAATGCATTTTTACGGTTGCAGTGATAATGAATGAAAAAATTTGAAACCCTTGAAAACTAACGTAGTACCAGTTGCTGTTAAAGAACAATGAGGAGCGAAGGTAAACAAAGTAGGAAAAGAGAAAAGCGTGGTCGAGCGTTAAAAATAAAACAGAGGCTGCGAGAGAAGTGAACGAAATTAGGGTGGGTGTTGCAAATAGAAATGCAGGAATCGTGTGCGGCTAAGTGCATCGCAGCGCATATAGCGATTGTCCCTGTCTCGGTGTAAGAAAATCGTAAAGCAGCGAGGAAAAAGCGGCGAAATATTATTATGACGAGTGCTCCAATCCGTCGAAGCCTCATTAAAAAGTCAGCGTAACTCCTGAGGAGCTCTCCTCGAACTGATTAAGTTGTAGGTGCAGCTGCTCTCCAGGAGTGAAGTGCGAGCCAAAGCGAATTCTCCGGCTACCGTTCGCCGGGGGAACCATAAATGCACCCATAGAATATTCGACGAAGGACAAATGTCCGAATACAGATACGTCTCTACCCCCATCCCATCCGGTTCGATTCGGAACCTCTTGTCAGACAATTAACCCAATTCAATTCGGTTGCTGAATAACCCTCCCTTCTTTGCTGTTCTTGTCATAATTGTTGATTCGCCCGCTGCTCCGACGGACTTAATTGAGAGCTTTAAAACGACAAAAACAATCGCACCGGTAACTTGCTTTCAGCATTTACATGAAAATGGAAACCGCGTCGCGCACGTTTTATTTCGCCGTCCGGACTGACAGCTTCCCGAACTTGACTCTCATATTCTGTGATATCCGCTTTTTTTATTTTTATTACCGAACAATTTCAAGAGAAACTTCACGAGTGGATTCGTCTAAGTGCCACGTAACAAGCCCATAACTTTTAGCCATAAAAGATCCCAGGATGATGCTCCAACCATTTTTGTTTTACAATTTAAATCAACATGTCAGGTTTTATTTATAATGTCGTATTGTGAAGAAACACGGAAAGAAAATAATCGTTTTACAGTATACAAGGTGTTCCAAATTGTTGTGTCTTGAAGATCCGTAGTCTAGTAATTACATTCGTGATTTACGTTTACACCTAAAAATTATTTATTGTTCATCGTGTTGAAGTAGCATAAGAGAGAGAATTTTTGTTTAGGAACATAACGAGAACAATGTAACTCTCTGCTTTATACTCCTATCATTAACGAGCAAAATTATTTTGCCCCCGATATTTTTATAGCAAACTTTTTATAGACCATCAATGGTAAATGAACGACATCTTCGTGGCTTACGGCGCACAGCAAATTTTACGAGGTACTTTCACGAGAATCGGATGTGAAGAGAGACTGCACAACATTTAATTCCAGTTTGAATTATGCGGTTCTGATAAACCCAACTAGGTAATGATATTTACATTGACGCAATTTATTAAAAATAAACTAGATACCTCGAAGACCGTGAGAGCGAGCTGTGAATGAAGATCCAATTAAAAGCATTAAAAGTAATCTCATGGAAGATTAATTAACTCTCCCCGCTGGAAAAATAAATTAGTTTACATTTTATTCAGTAAATTTTCGGCTGATACGATCGGAGAGGAATATTTTCATTATTGCCTGTTTTTCGAAGATAATTCTGTATCAACATTTTCGGAAGTGAACATTTACCAAAGTATAAGTGTGAATTTTTAAAAAATTGAAAATAATCTAGTGACTCCCGAGTGACTCTATGCAGATAGAAAATTAGATTTGATGATTACATACAACAAAGATGCGTAAGAAGTGATTAAATTGGCGAGGGCCAGTAGGACTCGTTGCTTCATGATGTCCTCGGATTGATCCTCGCCTGAAACGTGTCCTGGCTCGTTCATCAATTCGCTTCAAACTGCCAACGTTGCCACAATTTCTCATTCTGAAACGCAGAATAATACGAACATGTAAATCTCAAGTTTCGATGGTCAAATAAAATTTCTTTGTTGCTTCCGTGATGTGTATAAACGTTAATGCCGTGAAATATTCATGGAAAAAGAAAAGTTTATAAGATAAATAATAAGATTAGTTAATTGAGTGCTATGTTGTTGTTGCAAATTTGAAGTGAAAGACCATCAAGGTGCGAAAGAACAAACAGGTTACCAATAAATAATATTCTCAATGAATTGATTGATGTTTAATATATTTCTAATTAATTGTTTAACCGCATTTAGCACGTAACAGCACGGAAATATACGTGTTCCGATCGCGGTCGTCTCTGTTATTTGGGGTACAATGCGAGCGATGAAACTTCGTTCCGCCGGTCATCAATGATGATTTATATCGACGAGTAAAAATGTAGGTCGAAATTCCACTCGAAATTTCGTGTTGAACGATGTGCAAGAACCGAGGAAAAAAGCGAGTCGGAATACAGATCGAAAGTTCGTTAGCGGCCCGATGAATGATATGCTGATGGTCCGATGAGCTCTCAAGCGACAA
The DNA here is from genome assembly GCA_028455595.1 of Lasioglossum vierecki. Taxonomy (NCBI): domain Eukaryota; kingdom Metazoa; phylum Arthropoda; class Insecta; order Hymenoptera; family Halictidae; genus Lasioglossum; species Lasioglossum vierecki. Next base: position 1,698,439 of record CM052339.1, read on the forward strand.
CTAGTAAAGTAAATGCTTGGACGTGAAGGGAATAAATAAAACAACGCGTCGCGCGACCGTAAAAATCAAGTCACGCGTTTAACGTGCTCGAAAAAAAAATTATTTCACGAATCGCCGAAAACTTGGAATCGTTATTTCTGCATTCGTTTAACATGCTGCGATGAAATGATTCCGACTAAGAAATCATTGCAAAGATTATTAGAGATACATGAAAACATTTCCATTTTTTAAAGCAATTGCAAAAAGTGATCGAACGGTCTGTGTTTGTTGGCACCACCTTTAGTTGCAATAACTGGTTTCATTCTTCTCGGCATACTCTCGATTTATTTTTAGTGTATCATTCTAGTGCTATATTGCAATTAACCGGTCAATTAATTATCGCTTGTAGGTAACAAGTTCCTTTAGAAATTCCTTCTTTGATCATTTCCACGGATTCTCGATTGGGTTGAGGTCTGGAAGATTTTCATGCCAATAGAGAACCTTGACTCATTTTCATGAAACGATGATGGTAAGGGTAAATATTTAATTGTTATTTCTAACAGTTCTAAGCTATGTTTCCAATTTCAAGTCTCTAGTTCATCGGGAAGTTACTATAAAATCAATTGCAAAATTTCTCACCGAAGAGACAGACAAGAAACCGAGATAATATAAATACGTGGTAATATTTATTTGGGAACGGAAGAACGAACTGCATTGTTCAAAGTTTCGATTAAATCGGTGACCCGAAGGTTGCTCGCTCTCCTTGTAAGTGAGCACTACTGGCAAATAGTCCCGGTGGCGCGGCGGCGTTTCAATTATGTGGTAGATCGACGATAATTAATACTATTTTATGTGCGCGGTTCGACAGACGTGCGGGTACGGCCAATCGGCCGCTGCAGAAAGGAATCGAATTAGGGGACTAATTCGTTCGTGACGGGTGTTCCTTTGTGCTGGAATCCAGCGTTCCCGACAAACTCGGTCCCGGTGTCGTTCAACGGGACACAAAACACCGCATACTCTTGACTCTGCCTCGTTCCTCTCCGCTCGCGCTTTACTCTGCTCTGCTATGCTCCTCTTTGCTCCTCATCGCTCTATCCTCCTCAGTTTTGCTTCTCATTGCTCTACCCTGCTCTATTTTTCTGCTCATTGCTCTACCTTCCTCTGTTTTGCTCCTCATCTATTCTGCTTTGCTTCTCATAGGCTGTTCGTAGCACCACATCGGTCTACTTTGCTCTAGTTTGCTCCTCATCACTCTACTCTGCTCTGTTTTGCTCCTCATCGCTGTACTCTACTCTGTTGAACTCTACATTGACTCCGCTTAGCTCCTCATCGCTCTGCGTTGCTCTTCGTCGTTCTAGTTTGTTCCTCATCGCGCTACTGATCCTCTGATTGATGATGCTGATTCTTTGCGCACTCGGCTCGTTGCAGCCGCGCGGATGGATGTCGCGAAACGAGCAGGCCGCAATTCCGGCAAACAACCTCGGCCTAGCAAACACCTGGCCACCCCCTGCTAGCGGACCGATGCTCACGCAAAACCTCCCCACGAGAAACGTACTTCCGAGGATGCGTTTGACTTGCAATTTAATTTACCGCGGTTCACGGCGATAATCAGGTCGCTTTCATCCGAACGCCGCGCCGCGCCGTTCTTCGTTAAACGCAGCGGCGCGCCGGTGACAGCCCTTCGAAAATTCTCTGCCGCATCAAACCATCCCGTATCCAGCGATTCGCCAGGCAATCAGCCTTCACAGAAACACACACACACATTCTCTTTCTCTCTCTCTCTCTCTCTCTCTATCCCTGGGTCCTGGTAAGTTGCTTCGAGGATAACCGTGCCCGAGATTGCGGCAAAGCGTTTTCGAAAAGCGATCCTAGACTGCCGAATCGCTCCAAGTTCCAGCAAAGCATCTGCCAGCCGGATTATCTCACGAGAGAACTTCGCGAACCTGACACACCCGATTTTCTTTTTAACTCCGCAGACTCGCGAACGGCCCCGCTAAAAGGATCAGGCGGATTCTGTTAGCGCTCGTTTTTGCGCTTCCCTCGGTTTCTGTGTGTCTTCGAAACTAAGTGGCTGGCCGCAAATGTTTTTTGATGTTCAACTCTAGACTGTCGCCGGCTCGCGATCCCTTAGGCTGGTGAATAACATTCTACTAATGTTCTAACAATGTTTCACGACAGACTGATGCGTCGGCTTACTGTGAACGCGTCTTAACTCTTCGGATGGACGTTTTACGCGCACAGTTTTTGAGAAATTTGAGCTTGAAGAAAATCATGTTTTTCGACTTTGAACAAATATTGTGATGTTATCCCGAATTAATAAATAAATATTCACGAATCCAGCGATGTTTAAACATGTTAAACATACTTATTTTTATATTTTATATTTTAAACATGTGAAAAGATGTTTTTATTCGTAAAAGTTGTTGTTCCGCCTCTGGCGAAAACATAAACAATTGACGTTCACATACTGGTGGTACCACCAGTTACCGATTCATTAAATGTGCTGAGCCACTGGTGGAGCAACCTGGTTGCGCCACCAGTGGCCTCTTGTAATAGCGCCCTACCGACGAGAACGTGCGACTCTTAGAACCGATCAGAATATGATCTATATTTTTCATATTGTGTTCAGTACGATGTTCCTGTTGCGTTCGGATCAATTTCCACTGCCACGACTCGCCTATCGACACCGCAACAAGCGTGACAAGCGCGATTAACGTTTCTCGAGAAGTTTGTTCCACGTTTTTCGTAACAGCGGATCGTTGGTGATCGAAAAAAAACAAAATTAAAAAACCTCGTTCGCGTGAAAGATTCGTACAAGGGATGCTTTAGACGAGCGTTGTGGAAAAGTCAATTTTATTCGGAGAAAATCAAAATTGAAGGTAACGAAGTTGGACATTTTATCCTTTGAACGGGGAGAAAATAAAAGACGACGGTACCAAGCAACGCGTCGCGTTACACATTTAGTTTGTTGGCGGTTTCAGTTGACTTCGATATGTTTTGATTAAATTTCTGGTTTCCCGGAATCCTGGCCTTTTTAGACAGTTCTTTTCCTGCATTTAGTAATGGTAAACCGTGTCGCGCTTGGGTTTTCCAGATTTTCGAATTCGTCGAACGTCTACAGGTAACCAGAAATCTCATTCATACTCGGCTTATGGTAGGAACTATTATTATGTGGTTGACGATTCGGTGCAGATCAGGTGAACGTAATTGGATTAATACAACATGGTTCATCCGTCGAATCCCCGGCTAATGATTCGTGTCGTTGACGCGGTGCTGCATCTGGGCGAGGATAAAGGATCTACTGCTCGAGATGTCCTCGATTTTCTACGGTATTCTTCGAAGAACTCGCAGAGAAACCTGACCATGCAGGTAACATTGTAATTTTCGTAACAATTCAATAATAATAATAATTATAACGATAAAGATTATATAATTATATAATCATTTATAACGAAAATGGGCAAGCACTATTTAAAGCAGTGGACACATTAAAAGAATTTCAGTGAATCGGTTTCAGCTTGATCAAATAATTAGAAGAAGGAAGAAATTGTTATTTCGCTCCTGCGTCTTGCAACCAGTGCAAACATTTTTTATTTTTATTTTTAAGGATCCGCAGTCCAGTCAATCTCTATTTATCAATTTTTCCGAAGCACACTTTCGAAGGAAAAATCGATAGTTGATCTGCAAGGTTCTCGCTTCAAGGTTGCAGGCAGTTGTCAAAGTATTCCAAGTATTCGAGAAACTTGTGAACGATCTAGTAATCGATGAAACGCAGCGGCGCGGCTGGCATTCTTGGTACACGGTTTTTCGAACATTCTCTTTCTTGTGAACATTTTCATAGACGATACAGTAACCTAACAATGTGTTTTCTTACTATGTTCATTTACGTTTATTTATCTGAAAATGTTGTTTTAGTTTTCTTAAATATTCTTCCCTTAAATAAAACACAAAAGGTGGCCTTCTCTTTCAATCTTTTCATCCCAATTAAAATAATCATGCAGTGAAGGGTTGATACATTGTAAGTGTTTGAAAAGGGTGGTTACATTGAAAACAATGAAGGCGTGAGCCCCATTTTACCATTCAACATTATTCTCAAGACAATTTAATGTATAAACTGTATAACCTGTATAAACAATTGCATGCAAACAATTAATTCGAAACGTCTGCAGATTCCTGTGAGCGAAACGTCACGAGAAGGGCCTAAAAATGGCACTCTAGCGTAGAATGGCCCGTTAACGTGTGCCGCGGAGAGCTCATGTCGGAGAATTTTCACAGAGAGACCATATTCCAGGTTCACCGAGCTTTGAAGCACGCTGTAAACGCTGGTCTTCTGCGACACAGAAGCGGTCGTTACAAGGCACTGTTCACGTTAAATCCGGCACCGGTTAAGCAGCCGGTGAATGAGACTAACGATGAAAAATCGGTCGCTGGATTGACCACTCTCGACGCGGAGCACCAGCCGTCCGGGAAGGTCAGCTCGGATCGCAAAGAGAACACCAGGTATTCACACGCTCCTTACCCTTGTCTAATTACACTGCAACGCATTCGGAAACTTTACACGCGACGCGGCACTGCGATCCAATTAATATCCCCAGCGATAATACGGTTACGCAAGTTTCTGCCCTCTTAAAACGATGCTAACTACCGGGGACGTGGTTAACATTGTCGGAGTTCACAGTGCCGCGACGAACCAGCCTAACGGAATATACGAGGACCTCTCTTTAGTCAATGTTTCCACAACGATCGATCGCATCAAAGATATTCGATTTTTTCTGTCTGGTCCAGAGGCAGAAGTTGTAACGTTCGGAAAAAATTAACCCTTTGCACTCGGAGCTATTTTAACTTGAAGAAGTGTTTATTATAATACTAGATGACTCGATCCAGACGTTGTCCTGTCCAAATATCAATAAATTTGTTTCTGATCGTCGATAATGTAAATTCCCATTAAAATTCATATTTTTGGCGTTTCACGAATCAAACTTTTATTATTATTATATTCTTCTCGTTTTTCAAATTGAAATTAAACCGAACGGGGTAAACGTTTCATCGACGGAAAACCAAAAATAAAAAACTTTCTGAAACTGTCGCTCGATAGACCCGAAAATACGACAGTTACGGAGGGAATACTGAAACGAAGCAAAAGTAGCTGAAAATGTCCTGTCGAATTACTTGATATAATTAATTCTCGTGCATTGTACAAGAGATATTTTATAAAAACTATTACAAATATTCCTTTATGTGTAAATAAGAAACGAAATAGACCTTAAAACATTGTTGGCTTAAACAAAGGTGTTTCAACGACTATTTCCACTGCTTCGTTCTCGAAACGTGCCCGCCTCGGGCGGTGTACGGGCACAAACGGATTAAATAGAATGAAAGGGGTCACTTTGCACCGTCATGAACTTGTTTAGAGGGAAACGTAAGAAGCCACGGCACGGAAGGAAGCACAAACGCAGCCGTAGTCGTAGCCGTATAAGAAGACGAAGACACCGGAGCGAATCGAGCAATAGCCCGATGGAAGACGCGGGACCGGTTCGAAAGTACAAGCACAAAGACAATGAGCAAAGAGATCGGTCACCGCGACGTAGGATCTCCGATGGTAACGCGAAAGCTGATATCGAGAGCTCATCTTCGAGTCGCAGAAGAGGTAAGACTCGGGCGAAAGACGACGACTACTCTTCCGATCTGTCGGACAGTGATTACGAAGATAGGAAACCCAGAGGTAAACATCGCAACTTTACTGTACTAAATATTAACTTTTCTCTTTATTTATCGATCGTACGTTTTAATTGAAAGCAATCTTGCAATATATTAATTTCGACGTTTTGGTCTTTGTTTAGACTCTTTTCAAGAAAATAATGATTGCATCTGTGAATTATTAAAACAACATAAAAGTAATATTTTGTTGATGAGAAAATGTTGAAATACTAAATTGTACTAAATATTCAGCAGAAATATTTTCACACGAACCAATACGTTTCCTCAGCAAAGAAAAACGCCGCGTTCCGTCAAGAATGTAAATCCAGCGAAAGCGGAAAGGCGAGCAGAAGATCCTGTTCGCGAAATCGAAGTCCGCAACGAAAAAAATCGCAGCAGCTGCAGCCTAAGCGATCTCACGAGGATGTGAAACGCAACAAACCAGATACCGAGGGTCACAGGACTGACGATCAAAACGATTTGCCCCAGCAGGACATGGAAACCGAGCACGCGCCTGATAACAGCGCGAGCGGCAGCACATTGTAAAATTCCGCGTCCATACGAAATGTATATTATTCATTAAAATCCTTCGTGTACCTCGAACGCTGTATATGAAATATTGTACTGTGTGGATTGTTTTAGGTTCCTCTGTATAATTGTACCATTACCGAATACAGTATATTGTTCTTTACCTGTTGTCAATAGAAATGTCATTGTCTTTATTAATTCATTGTAAATTCACACATAAAATATTTGTGTGACTTAACTTATATTTTAACCATTTATAACACAAAAATGTTGACTGGCTCAGAGTGCCTGGCAATGCTGTAAAAGAGTATTCTAGCTTCCTGAGAAAATTCGTTTTCGTTCAACAAGAAAAGTGATTTACTTCTTTAGGAACGTTTCGAAACCAAGGAGATGCATCGCTGAACGTGTATCTGCTACAGCGTAAAATAAGTAGGCGTGGCATTTCGGTTATCTGACAATATCATGAGCTCGTGCCAGCAGATACATTCCCTCGCATTAGGCGTTATGGACGACATAAAAATTGTCTGAGGAGCTGATGTGATATACGGTTTGCGAAGAGGATGACGAGGAGGTCGAGTCCGCGTCGAAGGGAAGTTTCCGGCAGCGGTGGAAACGCCATTGGCTAAACCGATAAACAGCGGAAAGCTTTAGCCGATGCGACTACGTTGAAAAATATTTTGCTTCGAGGCTTCCGGCGGGTCCGAGTTAGAAAAATTCTCGCAAAGGAGGGTGTTAAGAACTGTGACCAAAACCGCGATCGTGTCTGCTGAAAACGAATATCTATTTTCCGTTCGACCTATCTGCGTTTATTAGCACACGACCCCTTTGTGCTCATCATCCGGCTATTTTTTATTGATCATCTCGTAAGATTCGTCGAGAGACTCATCGATCCTGCGTTACGCTCGTCTCAGACGTGTCGCGACATCGAGTCAATGCATTTCCTATGCTGCACGTGTTTCCTATCTTCTTACGCCCTTATCGTTCGCTGGCACACGTATAGTAGAGGTTGTTCTTCGGATACCAAACACGTAAGGTTTTTTCCCCCGAATATATTCATTTAAAATATAGTAGGATATTCGAAGCCGAAATTTTAAAGGATACAGCTTTATTAATTTCTACAATTAGAAAAGAATGGTGACCATATAATTATTTTTTTAAAATAATTATTTGTTAAAAGAATATTTTTGAGTGTCCTTTTTATCTGCGGCTCGGTAGCTATAAGTTGCATGTACCAGACCATTATTTGGTTAAAAGTTGTCATACTTTGCGACAAGGTAACACGGATGGTTTACCAGCCGATATCTCGAGTTAAGCATCCGCCGTCACATCGCTTGAATAGAACGGCTGACAGTGGATTTTTCTTGGCAATTAGCTCAAGGCAAAAGGATTTCAGCCGTCCGAAGTTAATGCGTGTTCGACGATGATCCCTTAAAATTTTATAAAACGCAGAAATCCTATTATCTCAAGGGTCTCACGAAGGTAAAGGTTTTAAATGCGAATTCGTTTCGCGAATCGCATTTATTACCCGGCCCATTTTCCAACGATCGGGCATATATTCCGTTGTACATACATTGTTCTCCGCGTGCAGGTAAAAACAAGTTTCTGGAACTCGCGGAGGCTGTTCGCGGCGCAAGCCGACCTGTGATTATTCGCCAGAAAAATTTCCTGGCCGTGCTAATATCGTGAACTCTGAAATACCGAAGCCATTGTTCGGCTCACGAAATAAAAGCACGACGACGACAACGACGACGGCGGCGCAAGTGTCGGTAAAATTGTTCTGTGATAATCCCGCCTCCAACGAGCGTAATTTTTCCGCCGCGTTGAATTGTGTACACGGAAAAAGAAAAGCTGGAAAACGAAGAGCTATTGCAACTCGGTAGACCATTAAGGGGCGTCGCGGAGATAAGAATATCGTCCGACCGACCTCTACCGCCTATCCAGACCTTTTTTATTTGTTGATCAACAACAGCTTCCTTCGTTGCTCCTTCTCGCTATCGCAGCGACTTCGAAAGCTTCTACCGAGCCGGCTTTTTACGCTTTCTCCGATTCCCTTATTTTTCATTTTCGTGTTGGCCGCCGCTGCGACTCTTCGGTTAAACATCTTTCAAAGTAGCACATTCACCAACCCCTTTCAACGTTCTCAGGAGAAAATTAGATCGTGTGTGCGTCGACGCTCACCAACTTGCCGAGTACTTCTTTCCCCATTTTTCTCACTATTTCCACTTTTACGTTTCACTTAATTCATTCAAGAGGATAAACGTTTCGTACGTATTGCTGGACTGCGGATTTTATGCATTCGTTAGAAAAATGGGTGGCTGCAATTCAACTCCGTACGTTACTCAGGGTGCAAATTCAGCCATTCAATATTTTCACGTACTGTAAAATTATTCATCCTTTTATGTCGTGAGATGTATTTCTTTAAAATGTGACGCTATAGATGAAACGTAATGTGTTGATTTAACGTGTGAAATAAAAATGGGTGAATTGTTATCCTTGTCTCTTTTATGCAGCTATTTTTCACGATTAAATTGGTAACAGGATTAAATGAATGTAAGCATGTTCATGTATTATTTTTACCTTGTTGAAATTATTGAGGGAACAACGACCGTTTTATTTGACTGGTAAAAAAGCTATGTGAAAACATCGGCGATCAGTTTTGAATCGGGAAAAACAATCGGCAATATCGTAAAGCGCAGACTTTCTATAAATCTTTGGTATCGAGGCTTTCGCACGATCAGATTTATCACCGCTGTTAAACTGATAGCGTGGCCACGTTGCTATCAAACACAGCTTGTGTTCACGCAACGCCTCTTTAGCACTGCTGCTCGCGGTTAACGCCCCGTTCAATCCATTCACGCTAATTAAGTGCAGTTCTGTCTCGTAACTTTTTATTCCGTTAAACTGCCGCTTAAGGGTACGTTACATTTTCTCGGGTCGGAAAAATCGACTGTTTAGAAAGTAAATTCGAAATACTTTCGAAGTTGTGGACGATTGTAACAGGCACAGCTGATTAAACATATGTTATTTTTTAAAGGTATATATGTATGTTTAAAGGTCGAGTAACCGCAAAATAAAAGTTTGGAATCTGCGAGTTTTACGCGTGCCGGTAACTCCAGCGGTAAGGGATAAATCACAAGGGTTAAGACAACATTTTCCGGGGCGAATTGATCACTTAAACTTAAGCGAAGAGTACTTCCGTCGGAGGCCCTCCGAGATCGTGGAATTAAATATGAAGTTGTTGGAGGAGCTGCTAAGTGGCCAATAAAAATCTCGTTACGAATAGAGTCACAAAATTCGTGTCCCATCGTCCCTCAAAAAATAAAAAATAAAAATTTTTTTTCTTAGGCGTTAGGCAAGCAGCCCTGTCGACGCGACGGCAGCTTCGCGGTGGCGTGTAATTCACTGAAAAAGTGCCCTGCCGGTGGCTTTATTTCATTCGAAATTAAGAATTCATGTAGACGTCTCTCGAGAAACGGTGGCCGTCGTTGAATTAAAGTTTGAATGTCCCCGTCGGAACTGAGACGTCCTTGTCGCCATTCATTTTTAATCGGTTTTCAGCTAAACAAGATTAAATTGAATGCGGCGTAACACTTTTTTCCCCGTGTCAATCTCCTCTCCCATTAGTCCACTAAAGCAGTTTCGCAACGTACGTACTCGTTCGTTTTATCTCCATTCATCTGGCGATTAATTAACTCGATCAATCATGAATACTGAAATGGTACTATCCAGTCTTACGAGATTTTGGAGGCTGCACTGATTATTGATTTTTAAATCGTGACAGACGTAGAAGAATTTCATTTCGCGTGAAGATTCACGATCTATTTAGGCGCATTTGAAATGTGAAAATTAACTAGATAAGTAGGAATAGAAAAATTTAAAGTTTCATTTACAAAAAAAAATTGAACAAACTCCGAAACAGTAGTGTGAAAGGTGTTCTAAAGTAGTAGTTTGACAGACGCATGGCTCCGCGTTTGGACTATTTCAGTAGCAGTGGTTAAAAAAAACGGTTGCGTTTTAGTCTGGTGCAACATTCAGAAGTCTCGAAGCGAAAATACAAACGTGTGCGCTGAACACATATCGTAAATCGATCGACTCACGTGTTTGAGTTTGGAGGATGCTCTTTCGCTTTTGGTCGCAAGTACAAAACAAGGAAATACATACTAAATCGTATCATAGGAACGGAAAACGTTGCGTCCAGACGCGCAAAGGAGATCGCACCTTTAGCAAGATAGGTTCGTTGCATATGGTTGCGCTGAACTTCGTTCCCTTTAATTTCCCGCAGCGAGACAACATTTCAGGTGGGTCAACGAGAAATTGCATTGCACGCTCGTGAACACAAGATGCATCGTTTGGCCACAACGATCCTCCAGAAAACGAAATCTACCGTCCCCGACAAGATCTCTCCCCGTGAAGATGTCGCGGTAAATAATGACACTGATTTTCTTCGCGCTTTTCAAAGGAGACGGTTCCAGTTTATCGCGATGCTCGAGTAGCTTTTGTGTTTTCGCAACACCCCGTCACACGGCTTCTACACGGCCACCGACGGAATCAGGGAGGCTCGACATCGTCCGTGTATGTCGCGAAGATGTCGACTTTTAGCTACTTACAATTATGTTTCGCTGACAAAGATGAGCATTTGCATTTTGCTAAGTAACGCTTTGAAGACGCGATTGGACGATGGATTATACGGACTATCAGAAAAATGTTCCCAATCTTCCTTTGCGAAAATGTTCCAATCGGTTTTCGCAAAAGTACAGTGAGGAAATTTTTAGAATATGTTTTACGTCAGTTAAAAAAAATTGCAATCGATTGGAACTGTAGAAAAAAATACTGAAAGTTACATTTTACAACATTTTTATGTGGGTCTATATTGAAAATTACAAAACGTAGTTTAAATTTGAATAGATTAACCGTAATTGAATTGTAAACATTGATTTTTACGTATTTTAATACCACAGTAAAAAAAAATGAGGAAAAATAATAACTGGTACATTTACCCTAGTTCGGTTTCGTTAAACTTCGTTAGTCTCAGGATCTCGAGTTGGAGATAATATTTTTGGTGAACGTGTAAAGTTCAAACACAGATTACAGAGATCGCAAAGATTCCTTTTCTGAAGCATTAAAAAGTACAACTATTCCGAGGACCGCACCGAGAAAGAGTTTCCGAGGAAGACTTTCATTGGCGAGAGCTGAGGGCTACACTAATGTATACGCGGGAATAACTCGTGGATGTTTATTTCGTTACGATTCTGGGAAGTTTGTCCATTAGAAGAAATTCATCGCGGCGAGATCTTACAAGGCGGGATGGGTGTTCCGATGTCGTTTAATTGAACTGCATGGAAACTGAAAGTTCGGCGAGAGGCAACGTGGATGTGTAGCGAGCGAAAAGTGCGCTTCAAAAGTGATCGCCGAAGGGGCCGAATAGGGCATCCCGACCTAATTCTTCACAATACAGAAAGATCTCTCAATGGAGAATACAACTTTTATAATAAAACTTTCTAATTACTGACGGAACTCACGCCTTCGTTTCGTTTAGCCGAATGCGGCCGGTTTTGTAAGTGTACATACAGTCAGTCAAAAAGAGCCTTCATACATCCTCTGAAATGAAACGACTTCTTCAAAACTCGTCCAAACGACCTCAAGGTTATGGAATTATTCCCTACATGATGTGTAAACAGATTTATTCAAAGCTTTGCACTTGGAGCTATTTTAACTCTAAAATTAAAGCATTTCTATAGAATAATTCGATTCTATATATCATTTCTTTTATTTTATGGAGATTAAGTTCATAAAATACCTCATACAATACAATCTGCGTTCTAATTATAACTTGATAATTAATTGATAAGATATTAATTAATTATTACAAATTACAAACGGGACGTGTGATTATAAGAGTAATAATACGACTGCGATCGAATTATAATAATCCAGAGATTAATTTGTTCTTCTACAAGATATGAAGTGTTATTAAAGCGCATCGCTGCAGCACCGCCCGTATAGTCGAATTAATCAAATATTTTCCATGTCCTCCAGTCATTTTTTACTACAGCGACGATATGTAACAGGAGAAGATGCCGCGAATTTATTTCTCCCTGGCGAATTACTGTCACTGCATTGAAGGACGATAAGTCTCCCTGGGAATTCCCTGGTAACACCTAAGTGGCACTCTTTTTCGCATAACGAAACGTCTTTACTGCTGACACGATAAATCAGCGCCAGTTTACAACGAACTAAACAGCTCTCTTTCTTCTCCGAGGCTCGCCTCGCCGCCATCAATATTTCATCAACGTCGCCAATGAGTAATCCCCTACCTCTGACAATTTTTTTGCCATTTTTCAAGGGCTACCAAAAATCTATCATCCAAATCATGGTTTGAACACATTTTGCTTGAGCAACCTGCCAAGTAATAATTTTGAATAACGTATTACTTCAAAAACATTATTATTCTTATTTTACAAGCATTTAAAGAAAATTAATTATCCTCAAGTAATATTTTATAATGTTCATTAAATAATAAATAAATCATTTCACTTCGAGATGTAATAGGAGATTGGTAGCAGATTGTTAATTTGAAAGTATCTCAGTAATTATTCATTTTAAGTCCCACTTTATATAATACTTTAGACATTCTTCGAAAAAATATTAGAGAATAGCGAACTGTATGGCCCTCAGGAAACTATGCAACTTTTGTTGGAAAAACTTTTTCGTACAACAAAGAATTTACCAGTTATTTGAGATCGTAACGTTGCGAGACTCACCCTGTACATGTTTTACTGATTCTGAGATTCCGCTTCGGTAAATTCAAACAATTTAAAGACATTCACTCGGACTGCACGAGTTTCTTGAGTATGAAGTTTTGATACTCTATTCAAGATGGCGGAGTAAGCGTTCGGCTATTCAGGCGACTTCAACCGGTACTTTCACCATTTCGGAGATGAAGTATCAAAGGCAGCAGTGAGATTTCTATACTTGTTGCGAAAGGAGGCTTCCTCAGGTAAAGAGGAATATTAAGCAATCGACAAAATTTCTGAATGCTTTACAAATAATCTTTGAATACTTTAGAAATAATCTAACTTAAGAAATTTATAGTGTGTACACTGTTTGCAATGCTTTAGTTATCGCAAATCTTCTCTTTCGAATAATAACGTTACAAGAAGTCATTATTAGATTGCGGATGTTTATGAAGTAGCATCGGAGTCGTAGTAAATTCTGTGGAATTTTATTTGATAGCACTTTTCAAAATGTTTGACCCTGAACGACATATTAAGTTCGCGGAATGAGAGATGGATGAGGGTTAATTGTTTTCAGACAAGAAATCGGAACAGCATGCGTGGATCATTATATGTACGCGATAAAGTTACTCCAACTTAAATCAAGCTATTGCACGCTGGAAATAGTTGTAGAGTTTAATGGAAGTTGGGACATGCTATCCGATAGGACGCACAATGTTACATACCAAATTATTTAGATACCAAAGATTCTAAACAATTAGTGCCGTGACAAATACTTATTATTTCGTAAGAAAATGTTAGATTATTTATTAATGTATAGCTAAATATATAGCTTCATAATTCTATATATTATATTACATTTTATATTTTATTATTATTGCAGCATTATTGTTATATATTTTAATAAAAATATTTCACAACACAGCCTACCGATCAAAAGTTTTCAACATCGACAAACAAGAGAAATTCCTTTCTTTTTTCATTGTTCGCGGTGAAAAAAGTTTTTGAAATTTCATTAGTAAATGTATTTTGAACTCTAAAAGGTCCCTCGTAACTTCGATAACTGTCAACAGCTTCAACGATTGCACAACAAAAATTTAATTAATCTTGGAAAGTCTCGCAATCAGAGTTTAACGAATTTTGAAGTGGTTACGCACGAGAAGAAAACAAAAAACGATTGGCCACGCTTCCACGCGATTTAAAAATCAAATATTAAATTAAGGGAACTCAACCTCCATTTCGCTTTTTTATTCTCTGTCGAGAACAATCGACGAGTAAATTTGATCTAACTCTTGATGGTCCGGTGCTATGAAATTTTTCAATAATTGCTACGTCCATCAATTTACGGTCGTTACTATTTCTTAATCACCACTCATTGTATTCTAATTATCCATTCTTTGTTTTATATTCAGAAATATAAAATACTATTCAGAACAATGAAAATGCAATTGCATTGCACAATTTAACAGACTGTCCATTAATGATTAATTAACAAACGTTCAAAAAATAATTATATTACTGTGTAAAAGAAAGAAGCATCCCAGTCCAATTATAAGATATAATGACAAACAATATCTTTATGTAGAAATTGTATCGTACAATGATTGGTTTATCGAGTGTTCAATAATCCGCAATAACATATACTCTCAGAACTATTCAATTCAACGGAGGAATCCTTTCGCAAAAGTTACTGTGTTCTTATTTGATTGTTTTACGCTTCTTTGTTAAATATGGCCAAGTGCTTCTTTGTTTTGTACAGTATTGTATGTAGAACCGGGTGCTTCTTTCTTTTGTACAGTAGTGTATGTAGAACTGGGTATGTAGAACAGACAGTGGTGTGTGTAGAACTGGGTAAAAAAATTTTAACTAAAAAATACAAATAGTTGCAAACACCATTTCTCACACCATTTCTTGAAATATAATTAATAAATAAATAAAATAAATTAATAAAATTAATCACGATGTTTCGAAAAAGTGTCAGCAATACTATCGAGTCACATTGAAAATCGTTGAAATTCATCGAAAATATTAGAAACTTAACAGGCGCGCGGTACAAAAGGAAAATCGCAGATTTGACCAAACTCACCGATTACGCTCGATCTTTGTATATTCGAGCCTCCATTGACGTCTATCAAACGATCCCTTCATCACGACGAGAAAACGAACGCCATTAAAATTGACAGTCTCTCGATCAGTCGCATCTTGAAGTCACAAAGAATACAAAAAGGAAACTGGGGTTGCGAACAGTTCCGGAGGGTCGCGGAATTGATTATCACCGCAGAGATATCGTGGGCTCACACAGATCTTTGAAAACCATAAGTAACTTCGTTTACAACCCGATTTATTTCCCTATAAAATATTCGAATAATCGAAGATCATTGTCTATTGAAATGGTCTTGCAAAGTAAAATTTTCTAGCAGTTTATATTAGAATTGATAAGATTAATGTTGATTTCAACGAGGTAGTTTAGAAAATATGTGAGAAAAAATCGAGAAAAATTTTGTTTCCACCAGGTAAACTTGAGGAATGAAAACTGGGGTGGTTTGAGATCGCAAAAGTAATTATTACACCGGACTTCGAACTTTCCGAGGACACAAGAGAAGAGAATGTTGAATTTGGTTGGAAAATGGTGAAAATTTGAGTGAGCCTATCCGTGCTATAAAATCGTGAATAATTTTTTTCTGCACCACTGAAATTTGGGAAACAGGGTTGTGGGTGGTTTTCGGGGTCGCGGAATTGATTATCACCGGAGGATATCGTGGATTGTCGTTCACAATGAACTTCGAACTTTCAGAAGACACGAGGAGGCACTGTCCGTTAAAAACGTCCCATAAATTCCAATTTTCTAGCAGCCAAACTATCAGATATTTATATTAAAATTAAAAATTTAACATTAAGAAGATTGGCTCGAAAATTTAAATTAGTCTATCTATGCTATAAAATCGTGATAAAATTTATTTTCCTCCAAGAAAATTTCGGGAAAGAAACAAGGGGTTGCGGGGGGTCGCGGAATTGATTATCACCGGAGGATATCGTGGATTGTCGTTCACACCGAACTTGGAACTTTCCGAAGACACGAGAAGCACGTGGCGAAGCCACGACGCGTACTGACTGCCTCGTACAGGACAGCTGACGAAGGGTGGCAACTCCGCACTTGCCACCCTGCGCTTTCCCTCTTTCTCCCGAACCTTGATCCTCTTCTTCTATCCCCGTCCCCTCTATCACTGGCCGAACCGCTCCTCGCAATTTTTCGGAAGTTAATCAAACACATATTTCACCGGAAACTATTTCTTTCCGACCAGTGCACGTGGAGTGTCGATCACCAGCCACCTGATACGGAATTTCACAGGTAAAAAGCTTCCGCACCCCGCAGCGGAAGTTCGTTAACCCCCATACGTTCCTCAGGGTTAAAATTCTCCTATTTACCTTTCTCACATATTCATACACGTATCTGTTTAATATTAAATCTGTTTGTTTACTTTTTATCCTGTGTTATTATTTATCCCAAAATTAAAAACGAGGTTACTTAGCAAATTAATTTTTCGGGATTTAAGAGATTCCCACCTTATTATTTACGTGTTATTAGACCTAGCGAAGGTTAAGATTTCTTTCCACGGATCTTTTCCAAGCAGGAAAAAGAACTTTGTGATAGTATAAAAGTCGCGATAACGAAATTAATGGGCCATTCGATCGGCGTCTTTTTAAAAAGGGTTTGGCAGCCTATGAACCTTTTTGAGAGCCTTTAAAGTGCTAATAGAGTTAACGTGCTCATGAATATCTAATTTGAGATGCAGCAGAAGACGGTGGAATTTTTAATAGTAATAGTAGCGGGTCTTGAGTAGATGACACTGTATTATTTTAGAAATTTTAGGGAAGCATTAAAGCTGATTTTGTTGTTTTGAAACAGGTAGAATATGTGGAGCACGAAAGAAAATATGAGACTTAGTTTGCAACCTAATATCTTTTTACAGAATATTAAGAATATTGAGGAGCACTGTTCATTAGAAACATCCATCTAAATTCCAATTTTCTAGCAGCCAATCTGTTGGCTGTTTACATTAGGATTAACAACAAGATGATTAGTGAGAGGATTACCGTTCGCTTCAATGAGGTGGCTACGAAAATGTGTAGGAGAAAACCGATACGTAGAAATCTGAATGGATTTAATCATAGCTGCCTTAAAATTATTAATAGAGTCCACCTTGCAAAGTCTGAAACAATACAAGACAGGCAAGCATATTTATCATATATTCCAATCGTTTTTGTGTGAGTTTAACAAAATAGTGAACACGGTTTCGAAAATTGCACAGAACTTTTCCTATTAACCCCTTGTCGTACTTTGACGCGCCAGATCTCGCGGTGAATGTTTTTAACAAAGTCTGACAAATATGAATGTTACGCGTTTCATTTCAGACATTGAAGACAAATATAGAAAATCGGTATCGAAATCAAATGTGACTTCCTTGAATGAAAGGATGTATTTTTTATTTTGGATTTGGTAACTTTTTCAAGGAAATATTTAACGCAAAATATTCAATGACATACCTGGTGATTGGTGGCTTCCTTGTGAAAATCGTCATTAACGAACTGCTTCTTTTTTCTGCTTTTTAGTCTTGTGTTAATACTTGTATCACTCTTTACTTTCTATACTCACTAAGCTCACTGTAAATTTCACTTGGTAAACAAAGCGATGATGCCCTACCGCGATGATGTACTACACTACCGATTGTTCGCGCGTCGGGGCGAAATGGGTCCGTGGAGTGGGGACGAGTCAGAGTGCGCACGCATAGTAAAGTAGAGAGGGTTGTCGAGCGAAGTGGGGATCGCTAAACGCGATGAAAATACTTAATTATTATTTTCTCCAAAACGGTAAGACTTAAAAAAAATTTTTTTTAATAATGCATTGTCAAACAAACAAGAAAGCGAGCTAGTAAAAACTTGCTAATAAAATATAGAAACTCGGTATCGAAACCGAACGTGACTTCCTTGAATATGAAAGGTTACTCGAATAAAATTTGTCGTCTCGTAAAAGGACACGCTCTCCGGTATTTTAGAAAGAAATGAAGAAGTCTCGCGCAATTTGTACTGAATCGGCAGCTTACGAGACGGAACAGTGAATTATTCATTGACAGACCGAGCAAAGAGAAATCCTGTAAGGAGAGCTCGCGAGGAATTTTATTAAAAATCGCGCGAGATCCTGCGAAAGTGTCATAACATCCGCGGGCGCGAAGTAATCGAAGTCAGTACAGCTTGAATTCATTGCAGAGGTAGGAAGAGATTTCCTGGTGGGAGATCCATTGTTGACAGTGCATTAGCAGTCTCCTGCGGTGCTACCGCACTCCATTCAACCCGGGAGTTTTCTCGATACCCACTCGACAATGGGATTATCGATACCAGGCCTTGAACGGAAGTTATTAGGATTGGACAAACCTCGCCGGAAGTGAGGATCGCGAGGAATAACAAAAAAAAAAGTAGAGAGGAAGAAAAACCGAAAAAAGAGAGGACAGTTTCGATTTTGAGATGGCCGGCATTTCGCCGGAAAGTTGAGACGATTTTCAACGAGGGAACTTTTATTCGTTGGCAAAAAGCATCCGCCGTATAAATCTTAGGTTCGGTAGAATCTCTCATTATCGGAATTTCTGTCATTCACATCCTCCGCTATTCGAAGGTCCCCTCGTCTGAACGTTCTAATACCCATGTGTAAGGAGCTGGGATATTTTCTATTTATACCGGGTGTCCCAGTAATTTGTAATAGCTGACAAAATTAATCCTAAATTCATTTGTACGTGGACAGACCTGTTTGATTTATTTTCGAACAAAAAAATCCCTTCTTTAATCGTTTCAGTGGGCTGAAGATAATAAATTGGCGTTTGTAAATTATATTGAGCTGTAAACTTTTTTAAATTAGACGTACCCATTGTTGTTATAAAAGCATCAAATCCGCGGTCTAGTTATCAATGTCGAAAAGAGATCCATACGGGACGACAGTTCTATTGGAACGTTAACTTTTTATTCAATCAAAGAACTACTGGGAACTATCGAATTTTAAAACTACTTTCTCACGGCAAACTCTTATGAGGACATTAAAAGCTAATTGCCGGGCCAGACGTGTACCTACTTCAGCGCTCGATAGTTCATAGCGCGGTTATCGCCTACTAAAATCGCTGATATCCTTTTTTTTCTCTACTTTCCTCTGAATAACCCTCTTATCATTACCCTTTTGTGGCGCCCATTCCCCGATCGCTTTAATTAAATCGTTAAATATCCTGGCCAAGTAATCTTGCTGGGTATTTGCTCGAGAAATAGGTCCAAGTGTGGAAGTTCTTCCAGAACCACCCTAATCCATCGCGACTGACCACTCGTTTTAAAGAACACATCGTTCATTCATGAAGAACTGTATAATTGAATTGTATAATGAAACTGTATAATTCTTGAATCGAGTGTTCTCGTATTCGCAATTTTTACCCGAGGTAACTACCAGCGAGATCACGAGAAATCGGTAATTAAATCCGGAAATCGATCTTACGTCCGTCGTCCCTGTTGTATTCCGTGATCGTTCTCGAAGAAATAGAACCCTGGTCCACTTTAATCTTGTTTTTCTTCTTCGCTGGTAACTCACCGATGGATTTAACTGCGAAACCACAAAACGTAATTTAGGATTTCGTCACGTCTCAAGTAACTTCCTTCAGACTGACAATTTCTTCGGCCGTGTTCGATCGTTAAAAGCTTCCCGTCTCCGAGTATTTCTCGAATCGAATGATTTCTCAATTAAGTTGCGATAGATACGAAATTCCATCGACTATTATCGGACGTATCACCGATTACTAGGTTCATCGACCTAGTTTTTTTTGACAAATCGTTATTTTAACCGTAACGAAAGCAAGGCCTTGGTGTTACTCGGGTTCGTTAGCTGTAAAATATTGCCGATGTGTCGTTTCCTTCGCGTAAATTTTCATTGTCAATTTTTATTTATTATGGTCTGTGTCTTCAAGGATGATACTGATTAATCGCTCTTCCGTTAACGAAATAAATCGATAACGATAGATACGAATGTTTTGCTAGTGTGATTCTAGAAATTTTTATCAATTCAATCATATAATTCACACTCACGAATTAAGTCTACTTTTAAGTCCTTCTTAAAAATGTGGTATATTAAACATTCTTCTTATTCAAATAATTATCTTCTTCAAGTTCCTAGCTCATTGGGAAGTTAATATAAAATAAATTGCAAAATTTGTACCGAACAGACAAACAGTCAGACAAGAAAGTATTGAGCCATTAAACATTCAGATAGACTTGAACGTTTGGTGAAATAATTATGAATGGTAGAATTCGTTTGGAACCGAATTCGACGCATCAGCGTGTCTGCAAGAGTGGCGTCGGCCGGATTCACTATGCGATCTGTGAGCCATCGGGGCGTCCATTAAACCGGATATAAAGGGTTCATAAAAGCATGAGGTATGTCCACGTGTGTGCCAGAGGGAATGCTCGCGAGCCAGCTAGCTGGTGTTTCTCGATCATCCACGCGTTCGGTGTCCTCTATCGGTGATCGAATCAGAGAGAAAGAGAGAGAGAGAGAGAAAGAGTGAGAGAGTCACGAGAATCGGGTGAACCACGATAGAAGATGGATGATGAAAAACAAGGATGAGAAGGGGACGGCGCGCGGCGAGTTAAACGGAGAAACTCCGCATGAAGAGTACTCGAAGATGGCACCGTCAGCAATATTCAGGATCTTCTTTGTCCTACGGTCCTCTCCCTCTCGTCATCTCTTTCCCTTCCTCGGGTCCCCCTTTTCCCGATTTTTCGCTCTTCCTCTGGCTGCCACCCCTACACTTTGACTTCGACCTCCAACGCAGCCCACCGCCCTCCTCTTTCCGCCTTACATCCCCGATAACCTATATTTCGACAGTGCGGCCGCGGAACTTCAAGGAAAGAATTCCTCTCTTAACCTGCATAGAGTAACGCCAGTCGTTGATTCCCGTCACCGGTGGAATGAACTTGGAAATTTCTTAGGAATTTGCTCCGTCTCTCCATCCCCCCTCAACCAGCGTAGGTAATACCCGGCGTAACTATGCTCGGTGGAACAATTTTACCCATGAAATTCGTCCGTTCCATCCACGCGCATCGGACGAGGCTCGCGCACGACCGGCGAACTTCCGCCGACCGTTTCCAACGAGTTCTGACGGCTTTATTGTTTCCTATCTCTAATTCCATCAGCGACTTTCGCGCATTTCTACACTGCCATCATCGCAAAAAGCATTCGGTATAATCTACGAGATGATACTACGAGATTTATACAAACGTTTGTACCATCAATTTAATTTATGATATGGAGGACTGCAGTATTAAGCGAAACCTAGGGGAATTACTAAATATCTTAAACTAGAAGGACATAGCAGCCATCTTCTCCGAATAGACTACATATTTTTATGCAATTTCCGATTTTTATTGTCAAATTTTAAGAAAGTAGAATGGAGTAAAATTCTATTTTTAGAAGAGCAGCCTCAGTGCCTTAAAAATAAATAAAAATCGTACAAGATTCTTTCGATTTTTATATTCTAGCCTTCAGATGTTTATGTATTTTCCAATTTTTCTAAACAAATTTTAAGAAAGTGGAAGATCTAAAACATCTAAAAATTGTACAAAATTCTATCGATTTTATATTCCAGTCTTTTTTGAAGATTTCCATAAGCAATAACTAAAAAGAAGAACTTGTATAGAATTTTATAATATAGCATATTTAGAAAAATTTCATGAGCCATAAATGCACGAAGATTCTCAGTCTAACTCGAACGAAACCCGATATTGTACGACGACCCTAGACGGAATAATGCTTTTAGGAACGGAAAGTGAAGTGGTACTGGCCTGCACAAATAAACCTGCTGTTGGTAAGGGACAAGAAAAAGGTATAGGCAGGCCGAATACGAAGCCGAGTTTAATTTGCAATATTCCTCCATGTTTGCTTGGCCCGCGATGCTCACGAAAGTCTTCTACTTTCCAGGAAACTCTCAATCCCGGGTTGCTTCATCATCTGGCGAAATGAATCCGTGAACGTTTGACAGAAAACTGCCTCGGCAAACTATGCCCCCCTCTCCCGTGATTTCAAATGCATTGGTGTAACATGTGGTTGCTGCTGCGAATCAAGAAGAAGTCGATCGAAGAAAGTATTAAAAAGAAGGAGACAACGTGAAGAAATTAACCTTGATTCGCCCTCCGTGTCGATCTGACATGTTTTTCACGTAAAGGCTGATGTTGTTGTGGAATTTGAGAAATTTAAAGCTTGAACAAGGTAGATGAAGTTTAAAAAAAAGTTACAAGTATATTTTTTAAAATTTCATCTGCTTTGTTTAATAATAAATAAAATTAATTAAATAAAATTTTTATCCAACTCTGAGTAAATCTCTCTGAATAATACTCACAGAACAAATCTTTTTCAGTCTTAAAATTGGATGACATTTTGTTTAAACAGAGTTTATAAGATCAACTGGTCGATAACGGGGCCATCTAGCTTAGTAGAAATATGATTTTCCATTGAGAAACCCTAGGATCATAAATTTGATAGCTGGAGATTCGTCTCGAGATTTTGATATCTTGTTCGCGACCATATTTTTCCCTCTCTTTTCGGGTTTATCTCGCAGGTGGTTTACCACCCCCGAAACCACCTCCCACACACGCCCCGCGAACACATGTACCTCGATCGTAAGTCGAGAACGCAGTCTAGCGAAATAGAGATAATTCTGCGAGGATTGCTCGCGGAGCGCGTCTCGGGATTTTCGATATCAAGCTTGCTGGCTGGTTTCTTATCTTCGAATTCCACTTTCATCGAAAAGCTGCTAATAAAATGTTAAAAGACTCCCGATACACGACGAAACGTTATTTCGAAATCGTTTCCACAGGCTGTGGTGGACGATACTGTTCACACACAATTGAAAATCAAATAACTTTTTTAACCCCTCGTAGGGGCAAGGGTTTCCTGTTCCCAAGAAAATTTTCTGTGTACCTCTGGAGTGATTATTATAAATTGTAGTAATTCCTATTAGGAAGAGATAGGACGAGCATAATACTCGGAAGACGGGTGAAATAATTTTCTCATTATATCCAGCTCAATCCACGATTCAAGTCGATTTGATTCCTACGTGGAAGTGTCCTTTCCGGAAGTCCCGGAAATTGCGAGCTGCATCAACGGAGATATGATGTGAAACGTCATTGCAGGTGGGGCAGGATCCATCCCCTCGAGTTCTTCAAGTCGATTCTCGTTCGACAGTCTTGACTCTGGCAGGATGCCAGGAAACTGGCTTGTTACGCGCAGGAGGATGTCGCAGGATGCATTGCACAATGCATTGCACTGTCACCCTTCTCGATCCTCTTAACAATCATTTAATTATTCGCTGAATATTCCTGACTGATTTGATCCGGTACAAATAAAAAGAAAATTAGAAATATTAGGTCATCCAATAAGGTTGCATATATATTAACCCCTTAAACTGTTGTTTTAATTTTTTAAAATATCTCTCCTTAATTAAACACACAAAAACTGACCTATCAATTATTTTATTCCAATATAAAAAATCGTGCAGTGAAGTAACCGGTTCCAGATTTCTTATTTTACAATTATTGAAATACAAAAATGATTTTATAAGGAATGGTTGTACGGGTATCTTTAGTAGAACATGTATTACAATAGAGACCACACAAAGTCTAAACAAAAATTCCCACTCTTGAGACGTCGGAACTGTCTATATGGTTTTTTTTTCGTAGTGCAAGATACAATGGAAAATAAGAACGATCGTTGCTGAGTTGCGAGTTTATTGAAACGTCTGTCGCGTCGAGATATTGCAGGGATTCGCCATGACGAATAAATGCGATTCGTTTTGATGGATCACTCGGGGCTATTCCGTGACGCGACCGCCATTTGCACGATCGCGCCTAGTAATCTTCCCCTTTAAGAAACACGTGTTCGGAATGTGTTACTCGATCTGGATGTACCGTTGCCATTTCTTCTGGACCGTCACCTTCTCTTTTAACACGTCCGCTGTCATAGACACTGTAGTCGTTCCAGAGGTTGCGTACATTCGAATATTTTACTGGCGAAGGTCTCGATTAACCCTCAAATGTCTTCATTTATATATGCAAGAATTAATTGAAATTGTTACTACTAATAATAAATTGTTAATACTAATTTATTAATTTTGTTTGTACACACCATTCGATGTAAACTATTTATTCATTTTATACGATCAAAATTTAACACATTCTACCGTTCCGAGTAATTCTATTGACCACTCCGCGATCGAATATAAATTATTCCGATCACTAGTTCACTTTTTCCATATGGTATCCCTTAGCAGTACCAATAATGTGTAATTGCTGACATTGTTCTGTTATCTGGTTTCGAACGCAATCAGTGGCGCATAGAGCATGTAGGACCCGACATTGAATCGCGTGCTACACGCTAATGCAGCCAGTTCAATTATTAAACATTAAAATTACGTAATCTGCTGAGAGAAACGCGGACCGAAAGACTTGCGTCTATTTATATCAGTAGAAAAGCGAAGAACAATGTATTACTTAGTACTATATTACTCTATTTTGAATTAATACATACGAAATGTTATCGATTTTATTTTTCAATATTTTCTTATATGTTGTATTCGGTTTTTAGGGTTTGTAGGTCGACGTTTGTAGGTCGACGTTTTTTGCGATTCAAAAAGCAAAATATCCGTGCCCGACATGAGTTGTCGCCAGTGACCCTCACCACTAGAAATGTTCGGTTGTACCGATTGATTCGGTGCAATTACTCCTAATAGATGGTCTGATTAAGTACATCCCATACTCTTTTTAGGACACCCCGTATGTTATACTGAATCTTACGCGAGATAGCAAGTTTGTTAGCCCTCGGCTGAAGGGATTTTAACAGTAAGTGGAGATTCTCATCGTTTCCTCTATCCCGTTTAACTTTACACGCGTAGAAGAGAAGTATAGTGTTGTAACAAGCATCCTACACGCTACACGTACAAAGCTGATACTGAAGTTTGGACTTCTGAAGTCCTAAATCAATTTGTACTATACCTACTAGACAGCGAATTGATGCGTTTATGACAAAAACGAGTAAGTGTCATTTACACTGACGGATTAAATTTATTTATATTTTGAACGATTTTTACTACGATATATACTGGAGTCAACAACTATATACAATAAATTACCATGAAAACACCTTTACAATTTCAACAATTGTACAATAAAAAATCTGAAATAGTCTGTGGACGTCTGTGGACAATTGTACAATAAAAAATCTGAAATAATCAATGGACCATTATTTTTTTATATAAATTGAAAAATACCATCAAAAATGTGTCCAAGAATGGTATATCCGTCTTTAACGATTGTTGATCATGATCACTATCTATAGTAACTATAGCATATATATAATAGCAACCATGACACAGGATAATCGGCGTAATTGTTGTGCGTTGGTAGAAACGATATTGCATTGCATGAAAAGCTAATTTCAGACACAACTTCGTATCAAGTCGTATAATTATAGCATGAAGATAACAATCGTTGAACTTGAAAATATTATAATTAGACTATGAATTTTATGTATTTATGGTAAAAATTAATGAGTGCATTTTAACACTGCAAAGATATTAGAAGTAATAGCAATTTTAACCTTACACCAACGACCAATGCTTAATTACAAAATCCAATAACTTACTTCGGTCTACTGGTAGATATCGTGTTAGCATGAACATATCGTTCGTGAACATCAGCTATATACTGATAAGAATTTGAGTACATTGTTGCATGCAAAATTTCATTAGATATACTGGCCCGAGAAACAGTCCAGTTATTATAATTGTTAATTTTTTATAAGTACATGCATCAGTCGCTTGGCCTCAAATGAATGGTTGCATAACATGAAATTATGACTCTGGACATAAGGCCTGAATCTATAAAGCGGTGGCGGCCGACATAGGTTTGTCAGTGTCGGGAATGAATTCTGTGTACCATGGATAAGTGGTCCGGAAAAATAGCTCTGCTGACGGGATCGAGCAGTGGGATCGGGGCCGAGACCGCTAGATCCCTTGTTAAACACGGCGTTAAGGTGGTTGGCCTCGGAAGAAGATCCGAGAAACTGGAAGAATTAGTCAAAGAGTTGGGCAAAGACATGTTTCATCCCATGAAATGCGACGTTACGGAAGAGGATGACATACTGAGAGCGTTCAAATGGACCGAGCAGAACTTGGGCGACATTGACATCCTGGTGAACAATGCTGGGACTATTTGTTTGCAAATGGTCATCGGTAAGATCTGCTTTCTTGACCTATCCACTATCTTCTATATAAATAAAAATTAAATGCTGTTTGAGAACGGTTGGGCCGATTTGGCTAATTTTTTAAAAAATATGTTCGTAATTGTCCGAATAAGGTTATTAAAAATATAATATTTTAAATATTTTATGAAAAATTGTACCTCCATTTTAATGAATTTTCTTAAGGCTAATAATTAAATTTATTTTGCAGATATGCCGACCGAAGGATTCCGGAAGGTATTAGACACCAACCTACTTGCGCCAGCAATATGTGCGAGAGAATTCGCAAAATCAATTAGAACGCGCGACGCGTGCGGTCACATAGTGAATATAAACAGGCGAGTGCTTTCGTAAACTTGTGTATCTCGTAAAAATTGTTTATTCAAAAGATGATATTATCTATTGACTAATGAGTTGAAAATTGTTTATTCGAGTGAAAATATTGTCCCAAGGTCCACAACGAAACAGTACTGTCTTGCAAGGAGCTAATAGAATGAGTTAGATTGAAAGAATTTAAGAACATTGTTGTTTTTAACTGACTAAACTGATTAAAGCAAGAAAGAGATATTTGTATGTGGCACTTGGGGCTGACAATTAATCAAGACAATCCTCATTTTGCATAAAGATCCGCAGTCTAATAATTAGATACATAATTTACAGCATAGCGGGACACTATACTGAAACAATCCACTTTCCTAGAGGATTGTACAGCGCTAGCAAATCTGGTCTGGCATCTTTGGGCTCGGAACTTCGTACCGAAGCAATATTATCCAAACTCAAAATGAGAGTCACAGTAAAATTTTATTACTGTTCAAACTTTACAAGAAAACATTCAAAATGTACCTATAATTCCCTATTAAAATATGTTTATGTTTTGCAGAATATTACTCTAGGAGCCGTGCTTACAGACATGATGAAACAACTGATAGAGTGCTGCAACGAAAATGTAGAAAAGGTACCGATGTTAAGGGATAAAGATATTGCCGACGCAGTGATCTATGCGCTATCAGCACCCCAAAGTGCAGAGGTACGACGTAACGATGTTTTTAAATGAAATTATTTCTGAAACAAATTAAGGTTCCAGTCTAAAGTACAAGATTGCTCGTTTTAGATTTACGAACTCACAATTTTACCTCAAGGCGTACCGATTGGAGCTCTGCGACCTAGCTAAACACGATTTCAAAACCACAAGGAAACAAATACGAATGCAAGCCAACCCTTCGTATCACAGATCGATATGTATACATTAGACAGTGAGCGAAAAATTATGATAAGAACAATGTACGAATTTTAATTTGTAATACAAAGAATTGCATCATTAACAAATGTAAGGACAACTGTTGTGTTCCCTATTTATTCTTTAATATGTAATTTTCTGTTCCAAATGCTTGAGGGCACATTGAAAAGGGTCCCATGGAAATCACCGATACAGTTTTCACCGACTCCAGATTTGACCGACAACGTATTTAACCGACAACGCATTTGACCGACACGAGTTTGACCGAAAACGATTTTAGATTCGTTGGCGATCAAATTCGTTGTCGGTTAAATTCGTTGTCGGTCAAATCTGGAGTTGGTGAAAACTGTGTCGGTGATTTTCGTGGCATCTATTTCACTGATACATATTGACGGTCGTACTCAAGTTTATCCCCACCTTAACCGCGACGGTGCATTAATGACTCCATTATCCATACGGAGGGTCAAAGAGCATTTTCGTGTTATAAGAAGAGGCGAGTCAGTATAAACTGGCAGAAAAGTGCATATTGACGCCAGTTTAACGGTATCGTGCAAAATGGAACAGTGGGCTGGCAAAGTGGCAATCGTGACCGGTGCCAGCAGTGGAATTGGTAGCGCAGTTGTCAAGTCCCTTGTGAGTCACGCTGTCAAGGTGGTCGGACTTGCAAGAAGGACCGACAAACTGCAAGAATTGACAAAGCAACTAGGCAAAGACAAATTCTACCCCGTGCAATGTGATGTCGTGAAAGAGGATGACATTTTAAGAGCCTTCAAGTGGGTCGAAGATAATTTGGGAGGCGCCAATATCCTTGTAAACAATGCTGGGGTCATCATCGGGATTCCGATCATTGGTAAGGATTATAGTATTTTGTTCGAAATTGTGCCAGAAGAGTCGTAAAGCATACATATTGCTGTGACAGAATCGCCCACCGACAATTTCCGAACTGTGCTCGACACTAATTTAATTGCACCCGCAATCTGTGCACGAGAATTCACCAAATCGATCAAGAAACGCAAGGCGCGTGGACACATAGTCAATATAAATAGGTGAGATTCGCCGTAAAACAATTATTCAGGACTTGAAAAGATAGTACGTGCATACAAGTCTTCCGATTTTCACAGCAATGTACGCAAATGCAAATTACTAAATCGATTCAATTTACAGCATACTCGGGCATTATGCGGAAGCTATTCAAATACCAGTCGGTATTTACAGTGCTAGTAAGTACGGAGTGAGTGCATTGACAACGGAGCTTCGCCACGAGATCATCTTTGCCAAACTTGACATCAGAGTTACGGTAAGAGTTGAAGAATAATAATTTATTCTTTATTTATTCTTTTCGTGGTAGATCTAGTGTATTAACACTAAAACTTTATCCGTTAATAGAGTATTAGCCCTGGAGCCGTACTTACAGATTTACTCCAAAGTGCGTTGA
Source organism: Lasioglossum vierecki (assembly GCA_028455595.1). Classification (NCBI taxonomy): domain Eukaryota; kingdom Metazoa; phylum Arthropoda; class Insecta; order Hymenoptera; family Halictidae; genus Lasioglossum; species Lasioglossum vierecki. The sequence goes on from CM052339.1 coordinate 1,727,364, forward strand.
GGTGGGATGACGAAACTGCGCGGAAAATGAAAACATTACGTAACGAAGACATTGCTGATGGAGTGATTTACGCTTTGGGTACACCAAAAGGTGCAGAGGTGCTGAATTGTTTCTATTAATTACTATGCACGTTCCAATGCAGAGATTATTAACGAGTGTTTTTGTTTCAGGTTTACGAGCTCACAATCATACCTCAAAACGCACCAATCGAAATTCCAATTGCAGATTAATAGATTTTATTTTTGATTAAGGACCAGAACAAAAACAATAAATGGAGAACATGTAAAATATTCAGTATTTTAAAAGATCGAGAAAATTGCGCCTACCAGTAGGCAACCAGTTGTGCGACAGTGTCGTTAAGTACGTACAACGGTGTGTATACAGGGGCGAAGAAATGAAAGTTTAATAAATAATATCTTACTGCAATCTTTTTTCTGTACCAAACAGAGTTGAGCAAAAAATTTTTATTTGAATACAACTTTTTGCCCAACTCCGATACCAGGTCATCATCTTCCTGTCCCAATTTGAAGTTGCAAAATGTGAAAGAAAACCTTATATCCATTGTTGTACATAACGAAATAGAATGTCATCTCGGTTTAAAGGAAATTACTAACATCAGTCGCGTATTCGAATTTCTCAATTTCATTCGCACGTGTTCGACCACGCTTTGTCTCGATCTTATCGTTCTCAGCTTTGTCTCGCGATGAAGAGACGAACGAAGCGAATAGGTAACGCCTCTTCTTCTCTAGTTTCAAGTTCACACCTACATTTGATATTCAACCTATACATGCATGTCTATCTGCATTCAGAAGGGATTGTGCAATGAATGCACAACTGTCGTGTACCAATTGCAAAACGAAAAACTAGTCAACTTTTCAGCAAATATTACTGAAAATTAATATATTGCTAATTATTATAAATTAATATATATAAGTGGTGAAGAAAACATTTTTAGTAGTTACTCTTATGTGTTCACTATAAAACCCTAACAGTTCATTTTCATCGGCTTGTGTTTTAAATCTTATAATTTAATGAAGAAAGGATGTCTGTACTGATTTTATAAAGAAAAATAATTTTTAAAAAATTGTTGAATATTTCTGGGACGTTCCTCCGATAGTGTAGATTGTAATAGAAAAAATTTTCAAAAGTCATCATGACGGTCAAGGATTCTACTGTAAGGTACATATTACGCAGCATGTTGCGAAAGCACTGCAACGCGCTCTAAAGAACGCATTTATCTTATCTCATCATCTCCAGTGCTTGAATGACGACACCAGTTCTATGTACATATGTGTTTAACTTTGAAGGAAACATTGAATGAATTCGTTTGTGTACGAACATCGTCTTCTTCGAACTCCGAAATTAGTTTGTCCATTAAAGAAATATATCTCATTATTCAAGATCATATTAAAACCTTCATAATTACAATTATACGAGCAGAAAAAAATGCATAATGCTGATTTCAAAATATGTGGAAACTATATAGGGTGACACACCCCTAAGACTTACACCGAAAATATCTCCGTTCTTTTTAGTAATACAAGACAAAGATAATGAAAAGACAACGTCAATTGTTAAATTTAAAACTTGCTGCACTGAATTCTTATTATTTTATACATTCTTTTGATGGTGAAATTTATTTACATAAATTTCAAGACGATACAAGTGTTCCTCTGTCAACAAGATTTTGTTTCCCTTGATAAAAAAAGTGATTTTGCCTGAGCTGTTTTGATATAACAGTTGTGTGGATTCTTTCCATCTTTGTGTATCCAAGAAGTGCTACATCATGATGCTTCTAAAAAAAGTCTTGTTAAGAGTCTTGTTGAAAATTAAAAGAACGGAAAATTTAAAATTCATTACGCAGTATTATCAGATTATAAAGTTTATATGTGAGTTACTATGATCGTTTGAAATCAATAAAAACATTGTATTTGCACAATGATAATGAGTAGAAAAACAAGCTGTAACAATTTTCTGCAAATCAAGTAGTGTGAAACGTTGCGTAACATACAAGGAAAGCAATTAAGCTTTAGAATAGGTAACAAATTGCAATTGAATACGTTACACACGGTGGGCCACCTAAGATGTACACCGAAAATACAAATGCAAACAGACAGACAATGACAACGTATATTCTAAATGAGAACAGTCCTAAAGAAGTTTTCTTCTGGATAAATTAATATATAGAAATATTAATTAAATATAGAAATATCATCAAATTAAATTATTACGTTTCCTGTATTACACAGTCTACAAACCAGTTCTGCAACAACGAACCTGAATAAAACCGGTCTAATCAGAAAAACAAACAAGCGTCGAGCACCGTTATTAACATGCAGACCTCGGATCTTCACGCAATTTCTATGCAAAATGAAAATGTGTTCTGCATCAGTTGTAAAGGCCAATATTGTGGTATGACGACACTGCTGAATGCACTTATTTTCATTGTTCCAAATTGCAGGTAATCATTTTATAATACCATGAATGCATAACATCCGCAGTCTAGTATTTAATCACACGTCGTTCTCGTAGATTCGATCTGAATATAAACAGGGTTTTACGCACTTATTTGAAAAATGAGTAGGAGTAATTTGAAACAGTAAAAAGATTAGTGAAATTTAAAATTACTATTGTATTATTTTCTACCTACTAACCATATTAATATATAGTTGGACATTAATCGATTAAAATTTTAACCAAGATTGATTGATTAATGTGTACGATTAAAACAAGTAATCATTGAAAAGTCGGAGACTAATTAATCAATTGTTTAACTAACTAACTAACTAACTCTAATCAGTAACAAGTAATACTAGGATGAATCGCAAATCTTGGAAGATTAGATAGATAGAGTTTCTGTGCACTCTGTACGCGCAACCGCGAGCAAGTCATCATCCTAATAATCTAACAGCGTATCAGCATGATCGATGCTGGTTGGACGCTCGGACCATTACAAAAACACAAGTACGCTGACTATATAAACAGGTTTGAGGATAGGCTGAGCTGAACAGTCAGCAAGAAGATATCATTGACTATGGATCGTTGGGCTGGAAAAGTTGCAGTGGTGACGGGCGCAAGCGCCGGAATCGGTCTCGCGATCACAAAAGCTCTTGTTAAGAAGTCCGTGAAAGTGGTAGGCCTCGCGAGAAGGAAGGAGAAGCTTCAAGAAATAACGAATCAACTGGGCAAGGATAAATTCTTCGGAGTCGTATGCGACCTCAGGAGCGAAGCCGACATTGCCAAAGCCTTCAATTGGGTCCAGGAGAAATTCGGAGGAGCGGATATTTTGATCAACAATGCCGGAGTCATTGAAACCTTGCCGATCATTGGTACAGTTCACCCTCCCCTTCAAATTTGACGTTGATTAAATAGTTAATAATAAAGTTAAATAAAACAATTTAAAAAATAAACAATACTGTGCGCGTAAGACCGAAGTGAAAACTTCTATAGTATACTCGGGGACCAGATTCACCTCCGAAGTGTGATGGGTCAGACTCATTCACTGCTGTTCACTGCCCAGCAATTGTGTACGCGGTGCGCCTAAAGAAGTTTACACTTCAAAAGTTGTCTACGTCAATTACAAAGCACAGTAAACATTCAGAGGTTTTTTTCTTCTTTGTTTAATTATTTTAACAGGATGGAAATCTCTTAATCTCTTGTAGATTTACCGGCAATTAACATATAACTATTTCTATCGATACCAGTCAAAATATATATATATGTAATATGTACAGTTTGAATGAATACTCAATTATAATTTCATACAGTATAATATAGAGTACAGTTAAACGATACAACAAGTAGTACATTGAAATTGATTTTAATTCTCAGTGAGATACTAAATATGATACACGGAATGACCGCCTGAAACGGCATCGATGTCTGTATTACGTTACATCACGGCTATGTTTATGTTTTGGCGCCAGATAAGACTTGGTGTGCGGTAATACTTCCTAACAGAAACATCGATAAATCTATCTATAATTCTAATCAACGGTTTCGTGTTCGGGAAAAAGATTATAAGATACTTTTCGTTGATTATTTCAAGGATCAAACTTACAAAATTAATATTGTGTTATAGAGTCGGGCACTGACGACTACCGCAAAGTATTGGACACCAATGTTGTTGCTCCTGCGGTATGTGCACGAGAATACGTGAAATCGGCCAAGAAACGAAATATAGATGGTCACATAATTAACATTAGCAGGTAAGTTATTTCCTAAGTATCGAGAATGTTTTTCAAACGTCTGCAATATCAAATTGTCATTAATAAAGAAAGTTTTACACGAAATAATTAATTCTTGATTAAAATGCTTCGTAACATCTACATTTCGAAAACCGGATATCTCGTACACAACAATCAAATCGCCATTGTGCGCATATATTTACAGATACTTGTTACTTTCAGCATAGCTGGGCATAATGCAGATATAATAGCAGTCCCGATTGGTATGTACGGTGCTAGTAAATATGCCCTAACTGCTTTGGCTGTTGAACTTCGCCACGAACTCACTGAAACGAACATCAAAGTTACGGTAAGACTTCCTAAACGATTCGTCTATGATGGAAAATTTTATTGATTTTTCACGGTTATCATTAGACTGCGGATCTTTATGCAAAATAAAAAATTTATTTTATAGATATGTCTGATTATTTTATATATTTTTTGTTGTTTAAACAGAATGTTAGCCCTGGAGCAGTGGCGACAGACATGCTGTCTACTTTTGTCAAGGATCCTACTCTTGCGGAGAAATTACCTTCAATAAGTGATAACGATGTCTCTGATGCAGTGATGTATGCGTTAGGAACGCCGCCGCACGTGGAGGTATGAATAGAGATATTATTGTCGTTTGTAGATAAAGAATAATACCACAGGCAGCAGTCCAAACATCGGTTTTCTAACGTGACCTTCGTTTGAAACCTTGTGCGGTTTCTTCGGAGATAATTAACGTTCGATGATGTAACAGTAACAGTTTCGAGATAAGAACGGCGAGATTAAAGACTCAAGTTGCATTAGACGCTGTAATTGCAATGCAAACATTAACATAAATAATACGAATTGTCTTTTCTGCAGGTTATAGACCTTTTGATAGCGGTACGGGCCAGTACAAGCCGATTACGTGAAACGGTACGTACGACAAACCTAGGAAACTAATAAAGTCTCACGAAACTTGATTTTAACAATAGTTGTCTTATTTTCAGATGTCTGCGATGACCCAGAAGAATAAATGAAAAGAAAGAATTATACAAAACTCAAAGTATGCAAGGAAATTAGCCAATGGAACAATAACATGTTTGATACATACATGTATAAAATGCATTATAACGAAGCTTTACATTTGTAATTACAAAGAGGCAAATATAAGTGTCATTATTATACAGTTGAAGAAGTGTTTTCTTGCTTTAGCGCAAAGGAAAGTGTCGATTAGTTTTATTTCGTTTTATCTGTTTTTATTTAGTTGCGTGATTATCGCTCTGAATGGCTCTAGTACGCGATGACTCGAATACGCAAGTCATCGGATGTAGACGATGCCATATGATAGCATTCTGCGAGCTAAGAGTTGTTAGGAATCTCGTGACTCAGCTGTTAACAATATGTCTGTTAAATTGGCGGAAACAAGATCGCCGAGGAAAACACACGTATGCGTCTATGACGCGACGCTCCGTGAACAGAGGGCCTTAGAAGTCGATGTAAATACATACGTTCGTTTTCGTTCCCGTTCGCAAAATAAATAGTGCGTGTTTCGACGTATGGCATATTCAATTTCCATGTAAGCAACTAAATAATTTTAACAATTGTAAAATGAAAAATATAATAGCGGCCATTAAGCGTAATCGTTAAGTAGCAAAGAAGTTCTTCTAGAGACACCCGGTGTATAAGAATCTGTCCTATTCCCCGATCCGATCGGGGTCATCTTAACGTATTCACGAGGTAAGATCGAAGGAAGAAGCGGGAACGAGGACCATTTTAACAGAACATCGAATTGCTTTGTAACTCGTCGACCAGCAAAACTTTAATTGGTTTAAGGTCGGTAGGCGGAAGGCTGGATCGCGATTAAAGGACGTCTATTTGTCACGTGTAATTGAACACGGAGCACGGAGGTTCCGTTGTTGTCTGCGAATTAGTTCCACATCGATTCTTCATATCTTTATCGGGTAATTGACTCGGGCACAATGCTGGCGAAATGTAGCTGAAAAGATTATTCGTGAAAATTTTAAAGCGGCGCAGTATCCACTGGCATGGACTGCGACGATTCTCGAGCTTACAATTCAAATAGGTTTCAACAAAAAATGATTTATAACTTCGAAGTTTGCAGTGCCATTTGCTGATAAAACTCCATAATATTTCTATTAAAAAATTTTTGTACGCTGCAGCGAAATGTTCGCAAAATAAATTATAAAAATATATTTATTTAAAGTTGGATCGGCTTTGTAGTACTTGTCTATCTTTAGTGATTGTAGAATAAAAAAGAAACTAGTCGTTCTGACACCTCCGGTGGTTCTAGCGGAAAATTTATATTCCACTCGTCGTCCCGTTTGATATTTCCGAGGTTAAAATATTCGAGATATCTGTATAAAAATCTGTGTTTCAACCCCTTGGAATTTCTTTCGCCACTGTGCTCGTAGGTTCACTTTATCTTCTAAAGTATTCCTACTGTTAGGTACAATCGTCTAATAAAAGAACGAGATATAAAACATGTAATATTTTTCCTTATATTCCCCTTTATGTTACCCTAATATCTCAATATAGAAATTACAGCGCTGTATGCGTCCCTGGAATTTACAAGACTCATGTTGCAAGACTCACCCTGTAGAATAAGGAGTTTAAATGATTCTGGTTAACGACCCTTTAATATATCGTTTATATGAGCTTCTTCTTTCCTGTATTTTATTTTCTAACATTCGCAAGACATTGTTCGATAACAATAAGCCAGATTCCGAGTCTATTCGACGAGAGGAATTGCAAGCAGTCGCTGCAACAGGCATCTCTCGCAGGTAAACAAGCACTCTATCTCGAAACCTTGTTGGTATTCATCGTGAACCAGTTCGTACTGGAGTGTTAAGATGGTGCGATGTATAAACAATTTTCCCGTAAATGTCTTAACGGAAAACACAGCGGAATCGATATGAAAATTGATTCGTCTCGGCGAATAATAAGTATCTGTTTAATGAAATATCTTTCGTCATTCTTCTTGTATAACTTTGAATATTTTTGAATATTTTTAGGTACATGTATAGTTATCACACTCGTCTTTAAATCCTCCAGCCGAGCATTCATTTGAATACCTGAATAATTGCTCCATGGTCGCTCATACAAAACGATCCCTCAGACATCTATAGTATTGAAATTTTTAAACAAGATCAACCGACACTGACCTAACACTTTCTTTCAATATTTATGAGAACTAATTGTGACTATCTTTGTTTAAGAAATTATTCTTAGGAGATTGTTGATTGGACTGCGAATTTTTGTGTGAGACAAACGCTTTTTGTGAAACTTGTATTGATAGCTAATGGGAGTGTGCGACTACTGGAAGTTAAAGGTGTATTTAAGTATAATGCTGTTCTATGATTTTTCAGTTCGATCTTTTATTTTCACTGGCAGGTTCAGAATGATTTTTTCTTAAACTTATATAGTCCGAGGCCCCCCTTTTGAACATTTTTTTGTGGATCTCTATCCTAGACATATTATTTATTTTAATTATTTGAATAAAAGCAGAAATTTGGGGGATGTAAAGTTAATGTCAAAATTGTTTCGCGGACCACAGTTTAAGAACCTCTGGTATAAGTCAGGTACATCGGTGTGAATCAGTACTAATCTAATTACAAAACTTTCCTCAACTTATTTGTGGCATTTTTCTGATTAGAACGTCACTAAACACGACATAATTTGAACTGTATTTAGTAGTTTCATTGACAGTATACAGTGAGTTATCGGCCGCGTTCGGCGAGGTCACATAAAAATAGTAATCAGACACGTAGAAAATTGTAGATAAACCTCCGCGTTCCAGTTGTAAATTTTACGGCACGAAATCAGGAGAAAATGCTAATTCCTCCTTGCGGATCGCTATTGCATAATAATAGTGCTCCAGATTTCCTTTTCAATCTTCTTTACTGCACTAAACGATTTTAAGATTGATGCAAATGCAGGCAATAACGAGACTGTAGATTTTTATATAAAATAGAAATTGCCCACAGTAATTATTTTCAATGATGAGGATCAAACCGAAATAAAACGTTTATATGTATAAACAAATACTTTACGTAATATTAACTATTTATGAGAAATGTTCAACAAAAGGTAGGACAAGACGAGACGTTCTAGAATAATATATAATGTTCACTCAACCCGCAGAAAAACCGAAAAAACCGGCCACGATGGAAATCGTGATTAACGTTCAAGGTGTTTTTGTAGTCGGTGGTCGTTGGCGTGTATCCAGACGAATCTGTTACACTCCGTGTAATTGAGAAAATTGGAAATTCCGTGCGCACACATTATGTGTCCTTATTTAGATAAAAATGTGAACTGAAGAAAAAACAACTCGGTAAGAAAACGCGAGACTGGAGTTGCAATTACATAGTCGCCCGAAGATATTTAATAGTAACGGATAAATAGATATGAAAAAGATCGAGTACCCTTGGATATTTGCGTACGCGATGTTAATATGGCTAAATCTTTACCCTAGGCGAGATCGTTGGCTGTAATCCAGTGTTTCGTTTTTCGCCCCCGGCGGAACAAAACGAAACTCGAATTCATTATTTTATTTCGTTTCCCTCTCGTCTCGAGAACGAACACTGCAAGAACCGACATTTTTAGAATCCTCTGGCTTCGATCCAAAAACAATAAACGTTATCGTTCTTATTTGCTCATAAGACGATGTACAATACAGATTTCTCAAAATCACACTTTTCTGTTATTCACTTCAGGTTCTCCTGCATCTTTAATGGAGATTTCAATTTTTATGAATCTTATAGGAGCGTATAATAAATTCGCATTTATACGTATAAAATTCTTGAATTCGTATTAAATACTGAATGCATTTACATATTAAATTCAATGTTTTAAGAATCCTTTAAATATGGGTTTTTAATATTAATTTGCAACGTGATAATGGTGTAAGTCACACACATGGTATTTCGAGTAATACTATAATGTTATAAGATATATGTATATACAGGGTGTCCCAAAAACGTTGTACTTCTTTGAAATCTACTGTATCACAATTGTCGAGCCGTGATCCTCGCAATTGCAAAAGTTGTTTGCGTCATCCGAAACGCAGTGTTTTACATAAACGAAGAAGCAGACATAAACTTATGCAGAAACCACGGCTAGTAGGGCGTCAGACCGCACTTTGCATTCCGCGGTGCTGTCAGCTCGAAATGCATTTAAATGCATTAATAGAAAGTCGTTCCCCGTGACGTATAAGCCGAAAACGCAAACTTATTCCGCGGACGATGACTGATTACGCTGAGTTTCGCATTAAAACAGGCAATCTGTATGTGCACTGGTGTGAATCGTATTTGTTTCATTCGAATCCTTAATCGTACACGCATTCCCAAGTAATTATTATTAGGCTACAGACGTGTACGGTATAATTCATGTTTCTACAGACAAGTTTACAGAAATTGAAAGTTCTGAGAGGAAAATAATTTGATCAATGGATAATCATTTAAATTGGTCATTCCTAGACTATTTTATATCTTATAAAATATCATCATGTTTCTTATTGTTTCTGTAAAAACAAATCGCAAAGCAGATACAGTACTGCATTTATTATTTTTACACGAGCGGTCCATTATTGTTTGATCACCCTGTAGACACTTCGATCTTCCATCTGTCCCACCTCGCATTCGATTATCTGTTTTATAACATTATACATCACGGCCGAAATACAAAAACTATTGTCGAGGTTGTCCGAGCACGCCGTTTAAGCGTGAATTAGACGAATCGCAGTCTCCTACGAGCTGGTGAACAAGAAAGTTTGCTGCATTGTGTTTCGACGCGGACTTGCGTTCCGACCAACTTGTATCAATCGATTCTGTAACGAGCTGTTGAGAATAATTATCGCTAATTATTATACCAACTCGAAGACGCGTCGTTAACGTATTACACAACGCGTTCGATGTTGGTGTATCGAAACGAATACTATAACGAGCTCATGTGTGAACTATACCATTAAATACTATACAGTGACGTGTGTAAACGGTGTACAGAGATTTTGCAGATTGCCGGTCTGAAGAGGAAAATCGGGTGAATTGTTAATCGATCTATCTATATAAATAAAAATTAAGTGCTGTTCGTTGTTAAGCGTATCACTTGAAAAAATGAAAGTGCTTTTTTCTATGGGATTTATTGAAATTTTCTAGAAACGTTCTAATCATTGAAACTGTCAAATAAATCGTAGGTCAAGGGGTTAATGGAGAAGATATTTTCCCTTTTGTTCGATGATCTTTTGCCAAGAACAATGAATAAGAAGATATTTAATTGATTAAAGTTCATCGCTGGAATAAAGAAATTCGGTTTTATTTCACCTTCAAATACCGAAATCAGTTTCTTACCAACCCAATATTTTAAAGGCAATAAAAGTCTCATTAAACTTTGTCGAGTAGTCCCTGTGCCGCATTCTGTTTTACGACACGAAAATGTATTGTATAACTCGAACTTCTTATTTGATTCGTAACGTTTCAATCGCAAGCTATCCGTAACGCAATGAAGTAAAACGGACAATGCGTTTTTATTGGATAATGAAATGCAGCTATCAATATTCAAGAAAAAGTACACGGTGGGATATAATAATGGTTAGTCAAGAACGTCGATATAGTCTACCGGAACGAATCACAGTGAAACAAAAAGGGCCTGTTCTGTCAGAATTCCTCGTCTCGAGGAAAGTAAAAGTGAAATAACGGTGACATGCTCGGAGATGACATAACCCAGTTTTTCGCCGCTTAAATAACGTAACGCAGGTCTATCGCATTGTTTTCCACGAGGAATGTCGGTCAGATGAAAATGAGAGATTGATTTAGAGAGAGGGAAAGGTGAAATGCGCATGAATTACGCGTGAAATAATCGTATATTTCAGCGAACACGTAACTATGCAGGATAAATTGGAAATGGAAGTGAGATCTCTCATTTTCTGAATCAATAAACTATAGATTTTATGTAGACAAAAATTTATAGATATTGAAAAAGATTATTTCTTGATTTATTAGTCCCATTACATTCCAAACAATGCGAGAATCTCAATAAAATTTGTTTAAACGTTTTGCAATAACAAGTTCTAAAAGATGAATATAGCAAAACATTATCGCAAGCATTATCTCATGTTTTTATCATGTGTACAATTAGACTCAATTCTATGCAAATAGAAATGCCTAAACCAATTTGCATAAATTTCTTGAATGTTCTGCAACATTCTACCAAGTCTGAAATCAAATAAAACGATTATGAGACTTTCTTATATCACGCATAGTATACTTTCTAAGCTATAACGGATCTTCTAAGCTACGATAATAAACAAAACCCACGGTCAATTAGGTCGTTTTTCAATTTTTTGTTCAAACGGATAAGTATATTTTTTATGATAACATGATAGACAAAAAAACGAATGAATAATTGAAATTAGTAGAATACCTTATTAGTGGTGATTGATCATCTCCACGGCGTAAAATAATTAGACTGGTGAGACGAACATGAGTAGAAACACGTTTTCCAGAATCTATAAGAGGAAAACTGCGAAAGAGATTTGTAGCCGTTTTTACATGCCGTTTCTTTTCTAGCCCATAAAAAGACTGGTCTTCCAACACAGTGGTACTGCTTAGTATTATTACGACATAACACGCACGTCTATATTTTACCAGAAAAAGAGAACGTATCATTCGTCAACCATACATTATTAATAATGAACATTTTCAATTTGTCTCTATAATTAACTCGAATATATATATATATTGTTAATTATAGAGAAAAATTGAAAACGTTCGTTATTAATAATGTATGGTTGACGAATGACGAATATATATTCATTATTTTCGTTGTTTCATGCTGCAAAAAGAAATGATAAACACATACACGTATGTCACCTATATTCTCTACTGCCGTGAACGTGTAAAAGTTGTTTACAACAAGGAAATAGTTTCAGCACAATATGCCTATTTCTGGCACGCGATAGGAGTATGAAGTTCTAAGGATAACCCGGTGGCTAATGACTAATTAAAAAAGCCATTAGGTGGAAAACGGTCTATGATAATCCGTTCGCTAATCATTACACGCTTTTTCTATTAACGTAACTGCTTAATGAGAGGCGTGTATCTATGAGCGACTCGCGGATTTGTTGGACGCGCTCCGCGGAACGTTTTTGCGCACTTAATGTGCCATGGAAACCACCTTGCAAATCGTTCTTATCACGATCAGCTGACGCTGCCGAAAGCAGAACTTGGGTTCGTTGAAGTTTCAAGAAACCGCGTAATACTACTGTTCCGATTGATCGATTCTACGACTGCCTACAATGGCGACACTGAGGCGCCATCAAAAATTGCTGTGGCATTATTAAAAATATTGTTTAGATTATTAAATATATCGGTATCTAATCAATTAAACATTAATATTAAACATTTATGTACTGTATGAGGTATTTATATCTGTATAAAACATTAAATAAATTATAATATAATCTTCATTAATCATTTTAATGTGGTGAATATTCTTCAAGTCTTAATATTTTCACCGTATTAATAACGAACTTTTAATTCTAACAAGACTACACAATTGTCACATAATTATCGTTTAAATATCTGGCGAGTTCTGCAATATTGAATAACCGGAATGAATCATACTGTAGAGGAACAACGAGTCTCGTCTCGCGTGAAGTTTCTGTATTGAAGGTACGTGACGGGCGGTACAAATCGGGCAAATCAGCGGCAATTAGCGTACCGATTTTCAGGCCGATCCGTTTATGAAAATCGCGGCACCGCTGCGATTCGAAGTTTAATTGTCCACGCGGGATCGACTGACGCAGCCAAATTTTATTTACGTTCCCGTCTAATTATTCAAATCGTATTTGACAAACAGCTACACCGTTCAGCTCGGTTAGGCGAATTATCTCGGCGAACAGTCCATATTCCGCTACTAATAATTCAAAGATATGTTTCCACTTTCTCGTCACTGCCAGAAAGAATAAACTATTTTGCAAGTATGTACAATGAAGACAATCAAGCATATTTTATTGAATTATTAATTTATTCATCAAAACGCGAGTTTGCATAAACTTCCGCTGTCTATAATAATGATCATATATGCTGTGGGTGTACAAAGTATTCGCACACTTGACTTATTTTCAGACATTTGGAGGATTAGTTTACTAGCTAATGTGTAAATAATTTTACTTTAAAATTTTTTTTCTTTACAATTGTGTCCAATAACGATTTAAAAAAAAATTATTTACACATCTCAAAAACACTCAAGCTATTTGGTCCAATTTTATACTGCGATTAGAATTAATTGAAACAGCATATACAAAAGTTCGAAATGTATGTATAGGTAAGAATTGGGCCATGGATATGAACGTATTAAATGCGATGGAATAAAACATCGCTCGTTCAAAGATAAAATAACGGGATCGTTGAAACAGGAAATAAACTGTTCATGAATAATGGTTAGAAAATATTTTGCATAAAGATTTGCAGTCTGGTAATACTAGCGGGATTTTGATTTCTCAGTGGTCGAGTACAACATAAAGTATCTTTTGATCAAAAATGTGCACCTTCCGCGGTGCGTTATGAATGTTTACCGATTCTGGATCTGCAAGGATGATTCTTCAGGCGCGTGCTACACGAAACCGCTGATATCGCTCGAACTTTTCCCACCGTTCTGTCCCACCTCCTTTTTCCTCCCTCGGAGGAGGAGAACTTTCGTTATGCTCCAGATCCTCCCTTTGCTCCGCGCGTTTCCCCTCCCATACATAAAATCCAAAGTGATAATAAACCGAGACATCTCAAGTTTCCCCAGTCAGTTGGTTCTCGCGTTCGAAAAGACGAACCCCGGACAACTGATCTCTTTCGCCGTATTCACCGGGAAGATGGTCCACGGAACTAAGCGCAAAAAATGGACGTCTTCCCGCTAATAACAAGATACCTTTCATCATCGCCGATCTTTCACCCCATCTACTATCGACGTAAGAACTACTTTTATCCGAAGAAAACCGACGCGCGCCTTTTCACAGTTCGTAACGCTCTTTCACCCCTTCCAAATAATCACCGGCGGCTATTTAATCTTATAACTCAACGATCAGAATTATCTTACACACAGTTCAGTTATTAATTGGCCTATTAATACGTTTTTCTAACGACCGTGTTATACGGTATAATTTCGTATAAAATTAACAGTACTGCATGTAGTTTTACATGAGTACACATGTAGTTTTACATGATGTATCAGGTGGAACACCGAAAACCCATTTTTCCATAAAAGTGCTGCAAACATCATCAAAAATTTGTGCGACCGACCGTTGCTCGTGATAAATTTTTCGTCGGAGACTGTTTCGGAGAATATTCAAGTTGAATGTTTACCGTGCCTGCAATAAATATGTGAAGACGGTGTGTAATGGAAGGGCACATTATTCGAATTCTATGAATATTAAAATTCTTTGTTGATAGTGAATAGTGTTCGTGATTGTGTCCTTTTCTTAATCCTTTCACTTAATATCGTCTCTTCGTTCTTGCAGTTATTTTCGAGATGAATGTCTCGTTGATATCAAAGATGTTGACGCTGATGATACTGTCGGAGTTTTTGGTGACAAGTGTAGTGGCATTCTTCTTCTCGTCATTGGTGTCGAAGTTGACGGCGGACACAAACGTCCCGTCGACGGTGGAATTGAAAAGCGAGAATATGAACATCGAAAACGACGAATTCGTTCCCGACCGACAGAGAAAACCTCATATCGTCATTATTCTCGCCGACGACATGGTGAGCTTCAAGCATCCGTCCACACTGGAGCAACTTCTAATTAATATCACACGTGTCTCCCAAGAAGAGGCGACCAATCGTGACTCGACGTTGCTTTAGTGTGACCGTAGCTTTATGATTCACTGTAACTTCCACGAAAGTTCAAACCAATTTCACGCGACTGTTCACCAAAGACTGGAATATCATCTGACATTTCAGGGATGGAACGACGTGAGCTTCCACGGATCGGATCAGATTCCTACGCCAAACATCGACGCTCTCGCATACAACGGGATCATCTTAAACAGTCATTATGTGCCTGCATTGTGCACACCAAGTAGAACCGCTCTAATGACCGGAAAAAATCCTATTCACCTCGGCATGCAACATTCTATTATTTTCCCGACTGAGCCACGAGGGCTGCCTTTAAGCGAGAAACTGTTACCTCAGGCAAGCTAGAAAATTTATATTTACCGTATCTTTCACCATCGAATAGGCATCTAGAATCTAGAGATTGTGTGTTTCGAAAATACACTATTCCACAAAGCTGAACATGAGGTCGCAAAGAAATGGTAGAACCACACGATCTAAGAAACAGCAAGGACCTCAGAGGTTTTCTTAGATCAAAGCTTTACTGTATTATAATACAGATTACACTTTGCATTAGTTTAACATCTAATCCCTCTCTGAATTTTGTGATTCTATATTTTACAATTATAAGGGACAATGAACTTTTTACAGTACTTGAGAGAAGTGGGCTATAGAACTCACGCGGTTGGCAAGTGGCACCTGGGATTTTATAGGAAGAAGTATACTCCCACGTTCCGCGGTTTCGAGACCCATTTCGGCTACTGGAACGGTCTCCAGGATTATTTCACGCACGTTACCCAAGAACCGGTAACTATTCGAGCAATGTTAACACTCACATATTTAATTAGATCAGACTAGATAAATTAGATAAAATTAGATCAAGAATTTCCTAATTGGGGTGTTCTGCAGAGCGAACAATTTGGGGATTTTCGTGGTTTCGATATGCGACGAAACCTTTCCGTTGCCTGGGACACTGCGGGACAATATGCGACTGATCTTTTCACGAACGAGGCGGTGAGATTAATCAAGGAACACGACGCGAATCAACCGATGTTCCTGTACCTGGCTCATCTGGCGCCGCACAAAGGAAATCAAAATCAGTTGCTGCGCGCTCCCGACGAAGAAATTGCCAAGTTCACATATATTGTAGATCCTGAAAGGAGAATTCAAGCTGGTAACTATCTACCACATGCGCTAGATTACCAGACACCTAATGACTTGCACAAGCAAACCTTCATCACTAACAAAATGTTACTTCAACTTGTCTACAAAATTTTACAACTTCTGTCTTTTAATCTACTTAAATGTGGAAAGTATAAATTTTAGGAAATCTGACATCCAACGTTGCTCCAACCACCAATTCAATTAAGTTATTAGTAGACTGCGGATCTTCGTGCAACATAAAAATTGCCTGCATCGATTGCAAGAAATAGAAACTAAATAAAATGTTGCCTGTTTTCAGCGGTTGTATCAAGACTAGATCAGAGTGTCGGCGAAGTGATAGACGCTTTAAGAACCCGTGGAATGTTAGAAAACAGCATTGTGCTATTCATGAGTGACAACGGAGCACCGACCGAAGGTTTACTGAGCAATCAGGGCAGCAATTACCCACTCCGAGGCGTAAAAATCGATTTTTACAAAAAGGAAACCATTGTATAGAGACTGCGGAACTGAACTTACGATTATTACAGATGAAGGATAGCCCATGGGAAGGAGGGACACGAGGTGTGGCAGCTATTTGGAGTCCTTTGATCAAAGCGTCGAAAAGGGTGTCGAATCAGATGATGTTCATGTCCGACTGGCTTCCTACGTTGTTGTCTGCGGCAGGTTAGTTAACAAATTGTAAATATATCAAAATTTTAAATATATCATAAATGTATCAAAAAGAAGTTTGAAGATGTTCTTTTAAACACGAAGGTACTTTTTGAATAACTTTAATTGAAAAAATATTCCATTGTTCACACGTTTCCCAGGAGTGAGCAGAAAGCATTTCGGTCACATCGACGGGTTCGATCTGTGGCCGGCTCTGGTGTCGAACAAACAGAGTCCCAGGTCGGAGATCGTGATCAACATTAACGACGTCGACAACTATACCGCGATCAGACGGGGTGATTTCAAGTACGTGATCGGGCAAACGCAGACCGGCAGCAGCTGGTTAGGCGCGACCGGAAATTCATCCGAAGGAGTTCCTCCGGCGTACGACCCCGACAAAATATTGCACAGCAAAACAGGCATAGCTATCTCCGGCATCGTAACCGCTAGACAAGCGATCGAGTTGAGGGAAAGACGAAAACGAAACGTGGACGACACGACACTGAAAGGAAATTTCCGGGAGAATATGCTCACCGGCGACGAGATACTGGAATTACGGCGGCGGGCGCAACTCAAGTGCAACGTCAGAGATGAAGACAAGGTTTGTGAAGCGAGCTTCCAAGTTAAATCACATCTTCGGCGTTCTCTTTATACCGGGTGATCCCACACCATGTTTCCTTCTACTTCGAAATGTTACAACGTTTTAATCGGTTTGAATCCACAGATCGCCTGCGATCCTCTAAGAGCACCCTGCTTGTTCAACATAGCGAGGGACCCTTGCGAGATGTCGAACCTTGCTGACAGAAGGCCACTGATCGCGGCGATATTAGAAAAAATAATAATGAAGCACAGGCTGACTGTCGTGCCGCCTAGCAATTTGGACGGTGATCCCAGAGCAAATCCAACTCTCTGGAACAATACTTGGACCAGCTGGGACGAACCTAATCCCTTAGCACTGAGCTACACAAGCGAATTTCGATCCTATCCAGAACCGGCGATTGCATTAATGTCCATCATCGTTAGTCTCTTCGTACTCGGAGTACTGACGTTAATTGTCTCAAAGTATAGAAAGTCGGTACCAAGTAGAACAAAGTCTCTGGATGATCGGAACGGTAGTGAAAGGATTGCGTGCACCGAAATCGGTCACACGGAGTCGTATCCAGTCCATAGACTGCTGGAAACTAAAGCAAGCATAGTTAAACGCGATAATAGAAATTGACATTTTTCGACGGGATACGCGAGGTTTCAACCCGTTTTAATTATTGCAACAATTCATTATAGACACCTGTCTTAAGACTCTGATAGTCAAAGCTATTTATTAACTGTCGTAGTTATCTCTCTCCTCATTTCAATTATTTGTATTTTTAGACACCGGTAAAATGTGTATAGAAATGACTATAATTAGGATAACGAGATCCCGGATGCTTATACATCTATAATAAGGAATTCAGTAGAGTTAAATACAAATAAATGAACTCTTTGTTATTCCATAGTTTTGAGAACTATGGCGATGTATATGCATAAATATTCCATATTCTTGCGGTGTCTATCTATTAAATATCAAGGTAAATGTACTGTCTGTGTTTCGCAAAAAGTCTCGCTAAATACTGCCCGTCATTTTTCATCTTTTTTCGAGACTTCAGCCTCGTGTCATCTCGTTCCCCTCAACATGACAAATTACGCGCAATCCACGTGGTATACCAAAGCATTATACCATTGACCGGATCATTATAACGCAAAGAGATATGCGAAAATGTACAAGTACCGCTTGCTTCGCCAAGTTTGTCGTACTTGCAAACAGATTTGCTCAATAAAGTGTAATACTTTTATAGTAGTAAATAGGAAATGATCAAACCCTTTTCTAAATGTCCAATACAAAGTACAATCGGTGAACTTGTTATTAATAACAAAATGTGTGTGTTAATGGTACTCACCCGTACATTCTGCTGCTGTCCTCGATGAAGTGTGTAATTTCTAACTAGCATGGCGGTTCGGAACATGGATTTTCTGTCTTGGGTGGCAATGGCTCTACATTTCACGGAAACGAAACAATCAATTTAAAATAACAGCTACAATAATAAAAAGAATTGCTAGTGAAATTGTACTTACGAAGAAAACCGTGCGTAATAAAAAGACATGTAGTTATCCGCGAATAAAAACACGTCCGATGAAGAAATATTACGTCGTATAATTTATTTATTCGCCGAAGTTCGCATTTTTCTGTACAAAATTTCGTGGAAATAGAAAGTTCGAATCATCATGATCAAAGAACAACGGATAATCACGGCACCTCCGTTCATGGACAAAATGCTAGTCAACGATATAGCTTACTTTAACAGGCCAGTGTTTTCTTTCGAGCAGTTTCGTATTTTTTCCCAGACAGGGGAAACTCTGAGGAGACGTTCACGACAAAAAGTCGACAAGTTGCGCGGGAAATTTACATGAACGCAACAATCGTGAGAACGTTAAAATAGTAATCATCGGAACAAACACACTCCCCCGTGGATATCGCACCGATACCCAGGAAACATCTTACAATATTTAACATCTTCGTAGCTAATAAAATAACTGAAATATACACTTTTCTCCAAGGCAATTCTTCGTTTACAGTGCACCTAGAAAAAGAGGACTATACAACGATTATGATACAATTAAGTCATCTCCTCGCACACTCTTCTGCCTCGAAGAGGAGAGACTTCTCCCAGTTTTGAAAGCCTAGAAAAGCGCAGAACTCCGTTGCCGAAGCCGTATACAAGTACGAATGCTTCATTTCGATCCCTGGTTCCGGTAAGGTCTGCCTTGCTTCTCACAAGCATGGTGACCTCAGGATAATAAACTTGGACGAACCGTTGCCAAGCGGTGACCGCGTCTATCGTCTCCGCTCCAGGCTAATTACAGGAATTGTCTTGGCAGTTGGCACTTGGCAGGAATGTATCCAGAAGGCAAGGAGAGTGTCCACTTCACTGTTGTCAAAGTCTCACATGTGCACCACTTTTGGCGTGCTGTAACAAAATGATGTGTAAAGCAAAATTCGAAAACGTTGTTAAAACAGATAAAAAAAACTTACCTTTTTCCCCACAACCAGTTCAGCAAAACGCTAGATTGACTCTGGACATCCCTAGCTGTAAACACACCCATTTTATTTAAATTGATTAAAATCACTCTTGTATCAACACTTTCTAAAACAAATCAAAGCTTTTGAAGCACGAGTGATTTTAACAGACTTCCGGTAGGTAAAGTGTTAAGATAATTGGTATACTCAAAATCAACTACGCAAAAAGCAAAACTGGAACAGTGTTAACAGAAAAATGAACAAACTTGAAAACGTTGATCAAATGTTGAATCGACGTTTGATGATACCTACATAGTGTGTAATTTGCATTGACGAGTCTGGCGGCTGCTTCGGGGGGCAAAGTACTTAGGACGTCTTGGTGTGCTAGCAAAGACATTTGCTGTGTGTGCCTCAATTCTCGTTCATCCCTCAATCGTACGTCTTTCGCGTGGCTCACCGTGTGTAACTGTGACAGCCTAGAGGGAAAACTAGCTCTTACAGTAAAACAGGGAGCGTACGTGCTACTAATATGTTACTAACACACTTATTTAACACCAACTTATTCATTTTCACACTATCTTCCCATTTGCACTATCAACACTTAAAGAAAATGTAGCACATAAATATTTATGAAAGTCTTCAAAGAATCTCATAAATACACATTGAATAATTATCAGAATTAATATGATGTCCACTTAAGGATTCATACAAGCGAATAACAAAGATCACTATTTTTATAAATGATCAAGATGCGAACACAACGTGTTCGGTGAAACAGTAATTTATTCAAAACTATTCGTACACAAGCAACTGAACTCAAGAGAAATATTTTATCAAAAGTTCTTCTTCAAAAGTTATTTTTTGTGAAACGTTTACTTCTTGGTGGAGAAAATTCATTCGTAGCTTCGAGCAACATTTGTGAATGGTTCATAGGGTTTGGGGAAAGGGTGGATCAACTGGTCAAGCTTGTTTTGCGGTCTTCTACATGCTAAACAAATTCGGGATTAATAAACTACGAATTATCTCGATTGTATAGCCTTCACAAAAATTATTAGCCACGGTTTCACAGAGAAAATGTACACACTCCCAAAACCACAATTAATAACTTTCGTACACCCTGTACAAAAAGAGATCTACAAAATACTGTCCTATAAAAAAATTTGTTACTTCGAAAACGATTTCTAAAATATAGTCGATCAATACTTTATTTCGTAGAAGACAGAATTGCAAATTTATCCAAAATTTGTTAGCTCTTTAAGCTAATGTCTTAAAAATAGATCCTGTTTTGAAGGATGCATAGAAACGTTTCTGACCGATTGCATGCAGATTTATAATCGCGGAGGATATTTCCGAAATCCCTGTAGAAAAGCAACCTTGAAAATACGTACTTAAGGGCAAGAGTATCCTTGTCTTCGCCAATTGGGGCGTCGATAGCCTCTTTCGCTATTTCGACTGGTCCCTCAGACTTCGAAGGGGAGGGATGTTCAATGAGTGGCTCGGAACTTCCGGAACCGGAGGGCTCCTTCGTCAGACTAACATCGGCGCTGCCCCCTCCTTTCCTGAGGTCCTCGTTCACTCTGATTGCGTTGGATAGCCGCAACTGCAGCGTGTCTCTTTCTTCGAGCAACTGCATCAATTCGTGCGTCAGTTCTTCGCACCTAACGTCCCGTTGATGAAGCATGTACAAAGCCAGATCCAATTCCTGCGAAGTGGACGTCCCGCTCTCTTCGCCAGAGGCCTGCGCGCCTCGAATAGCGGGAGCGTCCATGATAGGAATATCTTTCTTCAGCACATTCTGCATCAGCTCGTACTCCTTCACTTTGTCCTCCAGAAGCGTTTTCAACGAAATGATCTCCGTCTCCCGAGCCTCCAACGTGTTCTTCAACTCCTTCAGCTGTTTTTCCTCCTCATCGGAGAGGGCCAGCAGTTCCTCTATGCGGACATCCTTCTCATGGATCAAAACTTTCAAATTATGTAACTCCGTGTCCTTGGTGATGCTCAACTCTGCCAACCTGCGCTCCTTTTCTGCTAAGTCAGTGCTGATGTGGATAAGTTCATCCTCTCTACCGTTAAGCATGTCTTTCAACTTTCGCTCCACTAAAGAACAGTCCTCCAGCTCGAGCTTCATGTTTTCAATGTCTTTGTCTCTGAGCTGTAACTCGCTTAGGATTTTTCTGTTCTCGATAGACAGCCTCTCCTTGATCTGGTCGATCTCTGCCTCTTTCTCCTTCAGCTTCTGCTCCAGGTACTCCTGCGCCTGTATCCGAACCTGCTCCTTCTCTGCGTTCAGCCTCTGTATGGCATCCCTGGTTTCGTCCGAAAGCCTCTCGAACTGTTGCAGACGAGCCACTTCTTGCTGCAACTCAGTGATTATCGATTTAAGTTGCTGGATCTCCTGCTCCTTGGCGTAGAGCTCGGTGGTCAGTCTCTGTACCATTTCCCGCAGCTCGAAGTCGTCCGACTGAGGCTCCATGCTGGCTTGGAGGGATAACTGCGAGTCTTTCTCGGCTATCACGTACTTTAGCTCGTTGATTTCTTGCTCCTTGGCATGCAAGTCGTTTTGCAACTGGACGATCTCCTCCTGGTCTTCCACGGACCTACGAACCTTAGTAGAAACAGGTGCCTCTTCTTTGGACAAGAGTTCCTGACTCTGCGTCTCGATTCGTTGCATTAGACTGCCAATTTCCTTGTCCTTCTCCTCGAACTGCAACGCGGCCGCTTCCAATGAAGACGTCAGCTCCGCCTTTTCATTGTAGAGACCGTCTATTCTGTTTTGCATCTCTTGAATTATACTGGGATACGTGTTCTCATTCAGGATGTATTTAAAATGCTCGATTTCGTCTTGTCGTCTGTCCAATTCAGCTTGCATAGAGTCTATTGTTTTCCGCAGCTGGTCGCTGTCGTCGCCCATCTTGAATACTGGCAAGCCGTCTATGATTTCGGAAGAGCTCTGATGAGGCTTCTCCTGTTGCGCAGCTGACAACCTGTTCAATTCCATTTCCTTCTCGTTCAAATTCTCTCTAGCCTCCTTCAAAGCAACCTCAACAGCTTTCAATTCTGCACTCAAACGATCTACCTGCTCAGTCTTTTCCAACAATTCGTCTCTCAAAACGTCAGCCACAGTGTGCAACCGCAACTCCGTACGAAGTTTGTTAATTTCGGCTCTGCTACTTTCCAGATTTAGTTTACATTCGGCAGACTCCCGAGTATAGTGTTCCAAAGCGGTTTCTTTTTCCACTAGAGTAACTTTCGCAGCTTCGAACTCCTGCTCTAACCTCTGAATATGCGAAACATAATCTTGCACCTGATTAGATATCTCTTCAGCATCCTTAAGACGCTTCTGAAGTTCTTCTATGGTTTCCATGTACTCTTTATTCTCAGTTAAGTGCGTACGAACGATTTCCTGATTCTGCAATTCTTTTTCCAGTAACTGTTCTTTCAGCGAGGTCAGATTTATTTGAAGCAACTCCTGAGCCGACTCCCTCTCCGCTAGATTGCTTCTTAATACATCCAACTCCTGTTCCTTCTCCAATGAATAGGTGTTCGCAGATGCTTCCAATGCCGCTTCCAAACGCTTCATTTGTTGCATCTTTTCGTTGAGCTCCTGATGCTGTTGTTGCATAGACTCCTGCAATTTCACGATCACCTCCTCATGGTCGATATATTGTTTCTGAAGTGCCTGCTTCAAATCTGCGACCTCTTGTATCCTGGCATTCAACAGCTCGGTCACTTCTGCCATCGACGCGTTCATGCTAGACAATTGCTTCTCTGATAAAGCCGTTGCGTCGGATAACTTCTCTTTTAGGCTCATGTTTTCTTGAATAGTTTCTTGTAAATTCTCCTGTAGACCTTTCGCGTTTAACTCGGACGCTTCGAGCTGCACATGCAAGTCAGCGATGTTCATCTCCAGCTTGCTGATCTTCTCGAAAGTCTCCTCTTTCAGGAAGTCGGCGTTCTGCCTCATCGCTGACACTTGATCGTTGGCATCCATCAAGCTTTGCTCGTACTGCTTCCTCAGCAAGTCGTACTCCTCTCGAGATTTGCTCAGCATGCTCTGCAACTCCGAAATCCTTTTGTTCAGATCCTCCACGATCTCGATGGACTCGTTTTCGTCCGCCGTTCTTTTCGACTCCAATGTCGACAGTTTCACCTTTTGCTCCTCTAGGAAGTGTTGCAATTGCTCGTTTTCAGTTGCCAGTGCTTCCATCTCGTCTTTGAGATCGTCAACCTCGTCTTTGTATTTTTTACAGAGAACTTCCAGGTCATCGACGTCAACGGATGTCTTCGGACGATCAACCGGTTTAGTTTCCTTTTCGGGCGCAACAGAACTCTCCTCTGGAGGAGCGTCGCTGTCTTCCACGCCAGCTGTAGTCTTCTGCAAGCACCTGTCCAGAAACTCAACTTTGTCCGACAACTCTTTATTTCGAATGCGTAGCACCTCCATGTCCATGCATTGTCTTTCTTTCATCTCCATGTACCGTTCGTTCGCAGCGACGAGGACGTCCAAACGTTTCAACAACGCATCTTTCTCGGCGAGCATGTTCTTTTGCTCCTCCTTGACTTCGTTCAACGTCTTCTCCAGTGTGTTGATCTGAGACTTCAGCTCTTCCTCTATCGCGGAGTCAAGCTCGTAAAAATCGCTCGTCGACTTTTGCATCTTCAACTGTTGCTGAAGGCTCTCCACCTGCACCTTGTACTCCTTTAGTTTCTTTATCATCTTGCCACTTCTCAGCTGGATGTGCTTGTTCTCCTCCGTCAACTTGTCCTTCTCCTTCTCCAGATCCTTTATTCGATCCTGAAGATCATCAACCTGCGCTCGCAACTGTATCTCCGTGCTAGGAACTAAACTTGTAGAGACTTGCTGTCCACCGACCAATTCAGCGTCTTCCGCGTTCCAGCCCCAGGTTTCTTCGTCGACGTTCAGTTTCTCGGACGATCCAGCATCCCAAGTGTCGGGAGAAACGACTACTTCCGTAGCACTTTCAGCGGCTAGTTTCAAGGCATCTGTTAGACTCAAGACGGGTTCCTCCAGAGGTGTTGACTCTTTGGTAGACGAGTCCGTAATGGTAGGCGTTTTCTCCGCAGCTTTGTAGGCGTCTTCTAAACTCCTAGCCAGATTTGCTACCATTTCTTTAGCTTCGTCCCTTTCACGTGCCGTTTGCTCGATTTCTATTTGCAAACTTCGTCTGACTTCTGCAGAGTCCTTCATCTCTTCCAACGACCTAGTCAAATCGCTGACCTGCAACTGCAGCAGGTCTTTCTCCTTGGTGATATTCGAAATACGGATTTCCAAGTCTTGTACCAGTTCAGAGTCTGTCGAGTTTTTCAATTCCCCTTCTAAATTGGAAATTTGTAGCATGCACGACTCTAATAGAACGTTCTGTTGGTCACGTTCAGCAGTCAGCTTCTCCATCGCCTCCATTGCAGCATTTAACGCTGACTCCTCTGTCAGTTGCGAACTAATATTCCGTATGTCAGCGTTTAATGATTCGATGTGTCTGTTCTTTTCGGTTAACAGATGTTCCGCTCTTTCCAGGTTTGCCTGAGCTGCGAACAACTCCTGCTTCGAGGTTTCCAAGTCAGCGACACATTGATAGTATTTCTGCGATGTCTGAGACCTCTCCTCGATCATCTGCCTCTGCAACTCACTGACCTCTTGGGTGAGATTCGAATATTGCGCCTCCTTCTCGCTTAACAGAGCTTGGAGTCTTTGCACTTCCGCGTCGCCCAGAAGACTGGAATCGGGAGCGGACGTCGTTCCAAAAATCTTGGAAGCATCGAACAACTGAGGTACGTTGTCTCTTTCGTTGGCTGCAAAGTCCCGAGGAGATGCGTCTCGTTTACTTATCGATTTCTCAACACACGATTCACTCTGGTTTTTATAACCCTCCAATTCGATCCTTAGATCTTCTACCGTTTTCTCAGTCGCATTTTGATCAGCCTTCAAGGACGTTATTTCCTGCATATATTTGCTTCTCGCATCCTCCAATAATTGTTCCGCTTGCGTTCGTTGCTCCTCTTCAGACTTCAGCAATGCAGTTTGAGAGTGCAGTTGCTGTTCTAGCTGAACTGCGTGCTCCTGAATATCGTGCAATTGTTGTTGCACGTTTAACAACTTCGATTCGCTGTCCTCGCATCTCTTCACCAACTCCGAGCTCAAGGAATCAACATTCTCTAGTTTTTCCGTGCCTTGCTTGTTCGCTTCCAACGCTTGCTCAGCTGCAGTTAGTTTCTCTTCTAGAGTAGCGTTCGCAGATTCTAAGCCTTCGATCTTCTCTAGTAAATCTTTATTTTCTTTTAGAGCTTCATCCAATTTTGCTTTCACTTCTTCATGAGTCGATACCAACGCATCGTACTGGAACATCAGTTGGTTATAAGGATCCTCCAGCGATCTGTTACGCATAGCCGTTTGATTCATCAGGTCGTTGAATCTGATAGACTCTCTCATGTGAACCAAAGTACCAATCGAATTGGCCAACTCGTTATCTAAATTGTCTATTTCTGCCTCTTGTTCATGTAGCTTCGCCTCCAACGCTTGCACCACCGTTTGACACTGTTCGCAATGATTACAATGTTGAGTACCAGGCGTCTTTGACTCATCCTCGACAACTTCATCCTCTACGGTTTGAGTGGTAGCCGCAGTGGTAGACACAGTGGTAGCCTCAGTGGTAGCCGCAGTGGTCGCCGCAGTGGCATTGATCTCCTTTTGCATCTGTTCCAATAACACTCTTCGATCCTCCGACTCTTTCTCCGCGTTTTCCAACTTTTCATTGATCTGCGACTGTTTCGAAGACAGCAGAGCATTCTCGGCTATCAGATTCTTTATTATAGCAAGTTGTTCAACGTATTCTGCCTCCATGACCTGCATTCGCACGCTAAGCTCCCTTGCCTTCTCCTTGACTTCGTCCAACTCCAGTTGTTTGCGTTCGTTCTCTGTAGCGATCTGCTGTCTGTAAGCTTCGTATTCCGAGACCACGTTTTGTTTCATCTCTTGTTCGGTCGCGTGCTCGGCCGTTAAGGTGTCCAATTCAGTCTTCACCCTTACAGTTTCTTCATGCATTTCGTTCATCTGTTGCACGAGCAACGACATCTTTTCTTTCGAATTGTTCAAGACACTGGTGAGCTTATCGATATTAGTGAAAGCCTCTGCATTCTCGTTCTTCACCCGTATTAACGTCTCTTCTAAATCTGCTATCAGATTGTCCTTTTCGAGCATCAAAATCTCCACATCCTGAATCTGCTTGTTCTTCGCCTCTTTTTCATCTTTCTCGGTCATCCATTTTTCTTCGAGCTCGGTGACCCTAGTCTCGAGCTCCTGACACACCGCTGACTTTTTCTTCAGATTCGCCGCTATTTTCTTCATCCTCTCTAACTGCGATTGGATCTTCTCCTCGGAGTTCTTCAATTTCTGCTCCATTTCGGCGACTTTAGCCTCCAAAGTAATTTTAACTTCTTCCGTTACATTTTGGCCTACCAACCTCTCTTTTTCTAGCAGTTCGCTGTGCAATGTTTCACACTCCTGCGTCTTAGATTGTAGATCTGTAATTAAGTTCTCTATCCTTTGATTCTGTAGTTCCATATCCTCTGTGTGTTTCTGCTTTAGCTGTTCTGTTAGCTTGTATTGATGCTTCAATTCCTCTTGTAAATTGTCGACAAAACTAGCGTGGTGGAATGAACTGTCCTTCAATTCCTGAATACGTTTTTCATCTTCTTCTTTGTCGTTCTTGAGCTCTGCGACTTCAGTATCCAAGTGTTCCTTTGTTGCTAATAAATTTGAAAGTTCTTGTTGTTTTTCGCTCAATCGCTGTTGCAGTTCATCATTCTGTTGAGACAAATCCTTCACTTTTTCCAATAAATTACTATTTTCTTTTGTGGTAGCATTAACCCTATAGTGAGTCTCGTCGAGAATCATATCTTTATTCTTTAATTGGTCTAATAATTCGTTGTACTCTTCCAAAGGTTTAGATACCTCTACCTTCTCATTTAAGTCAGTGACCTCTCTTCTCAAAGAAGAGAGTTCTTCTTCCTTACTTCTCAATGCACTATTAAAGTTCGCGATGTCTTCAGAAGTTGACGCTAATAAAGCATCTTTCTCTTGGATCAGTATCTTCAAATTGTTTAGCTCATCTTGTAGGCTGTCTATCGCAATCATTTTATTTTGCAATTCTGTGTATTTGGCATGCAACTCTTGATCTTTCTCTTGTATGACCTCCTTCAAGTTTGCAATCTCATTCTCCTTTTCAGATATCGCTGCTGTAAGTGTCTGAATCTTCAATTCGTACGAGGTAGTGGTCTCTTCCAAATGTTGCTTCAACAAATTATTTTCGGCATCTTTTGCTTGTTTCTCTTCGTGTAATACGCCATTCTCTTTTTGTAATCTATTAAATTCCTCTTCGATCGAAGCTCTCTCCATCGATAATTCGCGAAGTTTCTCATGCATCTCCTTCAATTCAACCTCTAAACTTTCAATTCTCTGCCCGGATGCATGATAATTGCGAATCGCTTTATCCTTCTCTTCTAATTCTGTTTCTTTATTCGCCAGTTTAACTTCCAATGTTCCTATTATACTAGTTTGTTCAACAAGCATCTTCTTTGCTTCTCCAATTTCCTGTTCTAACGAAGCAACAACAGATTTATCCACTGCTCGATCATCGGGCACATCTTTATTTAATTTTTCAAGAGCTTCGACTTGTTCGTTTAGTTGTTGTTTCTCTTTATTCAATCTTTCTAACTTTTCAAGAAATTCTAACCCTTCACTGACAGGTTCTTCGGGCAATATTTGATTAATTTTCTGGAATAATTCATTCTTCTCTCCCGTTGCAATTGCCAAGTCTGCCTTCAGTTTCTCATTAAACGTTTCAAGTTCCGACATTCTACCAAGAATCTTCTCATTTTCTTTTAGCAATTCTTCCACTCTCGACGTCAAATGACTTGTTTCAGAGTCCTGAGCGGTGACCTCGCATGATTTCTCTAGGGTGTTACGCAATTCCTTTATCTCTTTTTCCAAATGAACTTTTTCTTCCAACAACACATCGATTTGTGTTGTTAGATCAATTTCCCTCTTGGATCTTTCAGAAAGATCTCCTGACCTAACAGTTGAGATCTCTGCAGTTAGAGTTTCGATTTTCTTTTGCAAATTAGTATTCTCTAGTGTAATCTCTGATAATTGTGCTTTAAGATTAGATAATTCTACGGACTGATTATTATTTTCTTCCAATAAACTGTCGACTTTTAATTTCAGATCGTCATCAGATTTCGATTCCTTTCGACTGGTTTCTATGTATTCCAATTGCTCTTCCAGTTTCGTTAGTTTAATTACTAACTCGTTATTTTCTTGAGTAAGAAGATCAATTTTCGTTGTACTCTCGTTATGCTCCGGAATACGATCAAATGATTCCGTTGATCCCGTATCAGAAGATCCTTTCTCTTCTACTCGACTCAATTTCATTGTCAAGTCGGTGTTCTCTTGAGTCAATTGGTCGATTTTCTTTAACAGCTCATTCTTGTCTGTATCGTTTATAGTTTCAAACGATTCTGTAGATCCAGCATGCGAATTGCCTACCTCCTGAACTTTGTTCAATTTAACAGCTAATTCGTTATTCTTCTGAATCAGATCCTCGACTTTCTTCAACAAATCACCCTTATCCATTTCCTGTATCGCTTCGAATGACTCGGTAGAGCCAGTGTCATATGCTCCCTTCTCTTCCATCTTCGATATTCTGTTATAGAGATCGGTATTTTCCTGTGTCAACACTTCTATCCGCCTAATCAATTCAGCCTGATTCTCCTCCAATGAAGACTTCAATTTATTCTCACTTTGTAGTTTCTGCAAAGCTTCCAACTGTTCTTCGAAATCTACAACTTTCATTTCTGCAGTCACTCTTAGATTTTCAGACTCTGCATTTTCTGCTTCCAAAGATGAAACTTCCTGCTTCGCCATATGGAGTTCTGTAACATGCATTGCATATAAATCTCCGCGTAACCGATGTTTCGTGTTTAATATTCTTAATTCATGACTTGATATGCAACATTAATTATTTGAGAAATTAATATAGAGAACAGGATATAATCAATTACCTTGCGTAAGATCCAATTTTTGGTTCTCTAACGCGGCAATGGCCTCAATTTGCATTTCAATTTCTTTTGCCTGATCAGAAACTTTACTTTCGAGGTAAACAATCTGTTCTTGCCAATCCCCTGCCGAGGCTGTGCAAATTGTACAACATGCCAATGATGCATATAGCTGACATTATACATAGTAAATCTTAATGAATAAGTAAGTGCAAAGCAAGCAAATTGAAAACAAAAAAGAAAATCAGATAATTTGTATTCACAATTTTGAACACGTTAATTATTTCGAAAGGATTAGTTTTTGACAATTTCGTAATAAGCGCAATCGACAGCTTCAAAACCATACGTTTTGCAAACAACTAGACAATCACTGAAAGCAAGTAAGAATTGGTTTTTTCATTACTTCATTTGTTAATATTGCACGACATTAATTATACTGAGCCCTAAATCAGATAATTTCATATAATACTGTACGAATAATACAGTAAAGTAATATACGTATGATGAATGGTATTAAAAGAAGAAGAAAATGATTTAATGCACTGTTCATGCAAGTTGACTATACTAATAAATGATACAGTAACATGTATTATGTAAACTTATAACATAATGTTACGTTCTAAAGAATAATTCTATTTCTACGAAATTAGAGTATAGCAAACTTTGACAAGTAAAGTAGGTACCATGTTATATTAAATTATTAAAATATATCCCATGTAATATATATGATTAGTGCTCCGAACAAAGGTTTAAAGAATTTAGTATATATCTAACTAATTATATAAGAATGCTCCATCACCAGAAAATAGCATATTTCTAATTGTTTCAAGATCAGTATTCCTTTAATAGAATAAGCATCACGAAAAAAAAACAAAGTATCAACAGTGTATTTCAAACGACTATTTCGTTTCAAATCAAGTTTCAAACAATAAAACAGAAGTGCTTTGTATATATTATCAAGTATATGTACATAGAAATTGGAATTTCTCCGCAGCAAGGATAACGGGGCTATGGATAACAAATTGCTTTGAGAATAATATAAACGGACAATGCATTGCACGTACAATTGGTAACAAAACTAGAACAATGGAAACAGCAATGACAGAATTTCTGTCCTGGTTCCTACCTTTAAGCTCGTCAAAGTCTACCAGATTCAGCTGAAGGTTACCTTTCTCCTCCTCTAGCAATGTCACTTGATTCGCCAATCTAACAAGTTCCGCATTTGTGTCTGACACCTGAATCAAAATATTTCCAAATAGAAATCATTTCTTCTTGGTAATTTATGTTAGCGGATAATACAAACACTTAAAGAAAAACGCCTTACCATTTTGAAACCCTCTAATTGCTTTTGCAAATTCTTTATTTTACTTTTATGTTGCGCTTTTATTTTGATCATGCTTCTATTTAAGTCCTCCAATTCTTTGGTTAGTTTCACTACCTTCTCGTCCTTATTAACTGTGCTTTCATCTGGTATTCTAGCTGCAATATCACTCTTTTCTTCTTCGAGTTTATGTACCAAATTTTCAAGGTCCGTAATTTTATTTGCATATTCTTCATTTTTCAGTGTCATATCGGCCAACAATTTTTGCAATTCCACTTTAGACTCTTCTTCAAGGAGTTTATTCGATTGTTTCAACTCCTCCACTAAATTTTCAAGTTCAACTATTCGATTGTCCTTTTCCATTACTGCACCGTTGTTACCGTGGGCGGATATATTCACAATTCTATCTTGCAAATCAGCAACACTTTTTTGCAACTCATATTTCTCGTCTTGCAATTGTTTGTGACTGTGTTCCAATTTTCCCAATTTATATTGCAGATCATCAACCGATGGGTCTCTTTCTATTCCGGCACCAGATTCGAATTTAAATATTCGTTGATTGGCTTCTGCTAATTTTATTTCATAATCCTGTAGCTGTTGAAGAAGGTTATCATTTTTCGCTTTAAGCGAAGATTCTATAAGGACAAAATTTTCTTGCATTGATTTCATTGCTTCCTTGGTCTCCAGTAAAGTATCCATTGTGGAACGGGAAAAATCGGCACTTGCCGATTCGGATAACTTTTGTTTGTTGACTTCTTGTTCATACCTGAATACAAACAACGAAAATGATTAAGTTGTTATTCGTAAATGTTCCTTGATAAATCACAAAATTACGGGTTTCCGAGAACAAATTTGTAAAATTACCGATCAAGCGATTCTTCTAACTCCGTTATTTTATTATCCCTTTCTTGTAACTGCATTAAAAGATTTTCATTTTTATTTTTTAATGAAGACTCCATAAGTACAAAATGCTCTTGCATTGTTCGCATTTCATCTTTTGTGTCCTCGAGGGTGTCCAGTGTTGTTTTACCTTTTTTTGAAAGGTCTGCAGACATCAGCGTAACTGCCTTTGTTTTAGATTCGATAACGGAATCTTTTTCTTTCAAATTTTCTTGAAGGTCTATGACAGTTGCTTCGAGTTCTGCAATTTTATTATTAAGCTCTGCAATTTTATTCTCCTTCTCTCGAATGTTTTCAATTTGTACTGGTGACATCACCTACAATCAATATTTTAAACATCGCTTTAAACTACATGTTTGTTAACAACAAGTTCAACTTAATTCTGTACCACTAACCTCTGAAGTGATCATGACTGGTTTAATAGGTGTAACAGATAGCTGATCCTTTTGTACGTTCGTTAGTGATAAATCTGAATGAGAAACATCTTTCTCTTCCAGCTGTTGCCTAATAGCTTCTACCTTCTCTTCCACGGCGCGTTTAGTTTCAGTTCTCTCTTTGTTACGTTGTTCGAACACTTTCCTGTCCTCAGCTAATTTTTTTTGGAGTAAAGTAGACTTTGCTTTTGCAGTCTTTGCTTGACTAATGTCGTCAATAGCTTTGTCAGAAGTGTCGGGCAATGTTGCGTCAGAGGAGTACGAGGTATCTCTAGGTGGCATATGTCCTTCCTTACTCCGACGTGACAATTTAGTTCTTGATTTAATTTTTGAAAGTCTCCTTGCATATTCCTGAATCAAATTGATGTTCGCAAAGAGTATGTTCAAGAGAGTTTTGTATCAAATGTTTAAAAAGAATATGTTCAATTACCTGGACTTCTTCTTGCTTCTTCGAACTTGGCTTGCTCTTCGTCATAATTTCTTCAAGGGATTCTACAGTAGTTTTCGGTTCACATGTTTCTTGCGCTTGCATCATAGAATCTGATGATCCTCCTTCCTTCTCTCCCGGTGGCTCTCCCGATGTATCCCACATTGTGAACTGTATAATTAACAACAATAGAAACCACTTCATTATAATTTATGTTAAATAACATAGACAGTGAAACTCTTGCAAGTAAGAAATTATGAAGTCAATGGCAGTGAAAGTTCTTATAAAGTGATCAGACAGTGTGTCACCCACTGCTCTCATTTTCATAGACTAATTGGATGAAAGCTCGACTGAGGTAAACTAATTATATTACTCTTGTGTATACATACTACCTGTCATAATATATATAGGTTACCTTGTGGCAAATTTAATTCTCATTAGCATGCAAGCAGGAACCTTGATACTTTTCAAGAACACCATGTACGAAAGATTAAATAAACAAACGATTTTAGGTTAACATTAGAAACTACGATATTTGATAATCTATCTCATACAGAAATGAACTTGCATAGTCTTGTTTAGACGTTTTAACAATAATTTATACGTTAATGAATTTAAAATGTTTAAACATAATTTATAAATTGACAATACGGCGAAGCTAACCTCAAAATATTTTTCCTTCGTTGAGAGGTATGTACGTTATATTTAAACGTAAAATAAAGCACGAGCATCCTAAAGAACACGTACAATTTGAAAAATAATTTTGAACACGTAGAAGAGTGACGTAATCATATTGTGAGAGGAAAGTAATGATGTTAATAATTTGCATTACATAGGAAGAAAGGTATGTTGCGTTAAATCCAAGCAGTTTCTATGACGGTACAATAGAAAATCATAATTTCGTAGAAGGAATTTTCTTTCATAGCCTATTTACCTTTATTTATATTCCAGGAATTGTCAAGATGGAAACACGTCACTATTCGTGCACATAATTTGCTAAAGAGCTTTCACCACTTACATTCTTCCAAAATTCACTGCAAACACATACATGTTCTTTCTCAGTTTTGACTTTACAATAATTACAGTAATTTTACGAATTATTGTACATTAATATTGTGCAATTCGTTACTTTATACTTCCAAATGTAAAGTCTACATCACTCCTTTTACAGCCGGAAACAGTTGGACTTGGACATTCTAAATGTGAGGCATAATAGTTCCGCAACTCGTCGCCAGAGGTCTACGGACAGTCATCAATTTTCACAAGATCTTCGACAGGATTTCTAATAAAATCTTTTCTTAACAAAACATTTTATTACGCGAAAATAACTGAAGCTAAATCTATATGTATGGAAAATTCATAATTTATTTCAAATCCGTTAATATATTGTTCTTTTAGTTCAGGCATTCTGCATTGAAACGATAAAATTTTGATTTATTACTTAATTATGTATCGTTGCAAGCAATATTAATGCTTAAGCATAGATATTCGTTCGATCTAATTGATAATTAATAATGCCTGCAGTTTATTTTCGAATATTTATGCAATTTAATAACAATGGAATAATATATATACATCATAGTACAGAATCTCATTGTAGCTTGCGCTGCATGTATCAATATACACCTCGATACAACAGGTGATAACAGCTGATTCGTATCTAACATCTTACGAAAGAGTGCAACACCGTGCACATTCTGTACGATAAAGATTCTAATTTATCAATGAAACAAGTTAATTTTATGTATCTAAACAATAAAAGAGAATTAATCTCGTCCAGGTATCGATAACGTCGATATATTAACACATGAAAAAATTTTAAATTCAAAGAAGGCATATATAGAAGTACGAAAATTGAAACTGAAAACTCACTTTCCTCTAAAGAATCTTCGTTTCATCGGAATTTTCTTACAAACGGTGAAATTAATAACAGAAGAGTATGCAGTTCTAACCTAACGGGAAAACGCATACAGGGTGTCTCTAAACTGACGTTTGAAGTACTTGTCCAATCGCAGTGGTCTGCAAAAATGTGTGAACACTTTTTTATTGTTCTTTATATAGATTATGGTATATTACGATAATAAAAAACTATAAATTCAATAAATAATGCAATTTACTTTTGTAAATTAATTGTACATGCACGCATATGTATGTGTAAACATTGAACGTACATTTGAAATAAAATGCGTTGAATTCATACCTTTTGTTCTTTCGTTAGTGACAAAAACATGGCGTCGAATTTAAATATAAATGCGAAGCGGCCGTCGAACAATTTGCAAATGTTGACGAGAAAATTTCTACATGGCTTACACCACTGTGAAGTGGATGAAGTGGAACATTTTTTAGATTTCTTCGTATGATATATTGTTTGGCAATTGTTTGAAATTTGTACACCCTGTATAACTGTGAAATATATATATATGTATGCATGCTGGAGCTGCGAAGTAGAGGTTTGGCGCTACGGCGCACTTGCCAGTATCAACGGTCTGCGTTTATCGACTATTGTATGTGCTGTGGCAAATGTGATCCATTGGTTCCAGATACAAGAGTTTACGTGATCTTCTTGTGAACGTTAACCGTCGTTAACCATGATGGACGTACGGAGCCAATATAAAGGTAAGACAGAACATTTCGGTTCCCTCCTGTGTTGACACACGAATGAAATCACGCTCGAGCGACTCGGCTGAACTCGAGGCGGCCACTTTGACAGTTGGTCCGAGGAGCACCTACAGAATTCGTTGAACCGTTTGTGTTTTCGTTTTCTGCACAGCTCGTCCGGGAGGGTTGATTGCACTTACTTTTACGCATTCTTTTATTGTTGTGTTCGCACGAAACGGAATCCTGGCGTCGTCGGAATGTATCGACAGACGCTCACCTATTGGCCGTTCACTTTTGGAGGGAAGAAAGCGACCAGTGAAACTAAATAAACGCGTGCCCATTGATCGTGACCGACGATTTATAGTTGTCTCGCAATTAAAACGCAGATCGTTGTTATTGGCAAATCGTTATCGCAGCCGTGCAAGCAAAACGCTACCTTCGTTCAAGTTCTACCTAGTACATCGACTGTCGGTAGACAGAAAATGAACGATGTCAAGATAATCAATAAAATTCGTGTTTTCATTGGGACATTAATATGACGCCATACATTCAACTATGCGTAATAACAACAAGGGTAAGTCCTGACAGTGCCCAAGCTTTCGTGGCATTTAAAGGATAAAATGTATCAATAACACCATTAAAGTAACGTCATGTAATCGTTTATTTTTAAACGTGTTTTCCTGCCATTGTTATTATATAGGAGTAAGGTAAACCCATCGGGTAAACAATAAGATATGTTAACTGTAACCTAATAAAATGTTACAAAGGTTTAAGACCGCCATTTACAATAATGGATAAGGTATACGTTTCTATAGAATAACCCGCCGTC
Organism: Lasioglossum vierecki; assembly: GCA_028455595.1. Classification (NCBI taxonomy): domain Eukaryota; kingdom Metazoa; phylum Arthropoda; class Insecta; order Hymenoptera; family Halictidae; genus Lasioglossum; species Lasioglossum vierecki. The sequence goes on from CM052339.1 coordinate 1,763,840, forward strand.
CTAAAATTATTTTATATTTAGTATGTATATATGATTCTTTAAATTTATGTACATTCATTTGTAGCAGGTTTATTTTCGAAAAACATGATGAATACATTGTGTAAATTAGTCGATGTTTGGTGTTTGATAAATGGTGTTTTAAATTTGAAAATTAATGGTTCCTTTGCAACTGATTTAGTATATTCGTTTGCAACAACTATTGTCGCTTTTCGAACGAGTTTAATATGTTGTTATATAAATATGTTATACGCAGGTTTGAGGCTTCTTTTTCGAGAAAATCGAGTTTAAAGATCCGTTAGGTTCGCGTGATATAGTTGTATATGCAGGAAGTAGAATTAGTTGGTCATGATCAGACGCGTCGGACGAACTCCTATCGAATAACATGCATATTCGCTGCATTTTCAAACTCGACTTTCTCGAAAACGAAGCTTCGGATGAAAAAAATTCATTCTATTGTTTCGACTTATTTTCGCATGTAGAATCACCCCCTACATGGTTGTAACATCAGTAACAGAACAGCCTGTATTTATACGTATCCGGACGCGTATTAACTGTAATCACTGTTTACACAGATATAAGCGGCACAATGACTGTACATGTGTCACTTAAGTAGAAAAAGCAGGCATTGGCCAGACGTATTGTTCGAATTTAAAGCGCGCGAACTCGATGAAGTCCGCATCTCATTTTCTTAATTATACGTTCTATGAACCACGATTAGTAGACTGCGGATCTTTATGCAAAATAAAATTTTTATACGTCAATTCCAAGTTCTAGGAGCTAAGTACATAATTATTTTCCTCATGAATTATGTTTATATGTTAAAAATAGCGTAACGGCATTGTGTTAAACTCGTTTAATCTTTTTCCTGTTTTGAATTACACTTACTCGTTTTTGTTACAAATGCATAAAATCCGCTGTCTGGTGATTAGTTTGCTGTTGTTTATGCAAAATAAAACTGGTCTGCGTTAATTGCAAGATACAGGAACTACATACAGATCTATTTCTAAATCAATTTCATCAGTTGAACATAACGCGTTAACAGTTAATTAAATCGGTACGATTCCATGGGTGCAATTATGTAAATATAAAACTGAATAAATAAACCAATGCGAACGTGTCAAACGGCCATAAATGCTTTGATGTACATGTCAAAATGTTGAAAATCCATCAAATTGTCTGCTGTCAATAATTAAGTAATGTTGCATACAGGTTTATATAAAGAATGCATAGTACAAAAAAGTATTACCATTTCTATTTGAATTACGTCGAGGCACTCGACAAGAAATGTTTACGTAGAAAACTTAGTTACTTCTTACCATTCACTCGTAAAATCATTCACTATGAATTATTTACGTTATCGTTTGTCGGATGTATTGAGGTTGCATACATCAGGAAGTTATTAATCTCCTAAGAAAAACTGATCAGAAAAAATTATCGTTCAAAGAAAACAACATTTAACATTTTGTTTACGCATTGGTTACATACAATCTACACAAATCATCGACATCACGTTTAATTTTTTTATTAGTTTGCACATAAAAAATTTTTCGTTTAAAAAATGGCCATAAAATTACCCTCTCGTTAAAAATATCAACAACTACCATCCACGAGCATTTTGTGAAGCCTGGCTACACAAAATGCTTTCGATTAATGGATTCCGCTATTACATATAACTACTTATAAAGACGTTAAGTGGAAAAATTCAAAAAGTCGACCTACAACGAAGCACGTTGGAAAGTTTTTCGACAAAACACCTGAGGAGTTCTGGGAGGATGGAATCTTCCAATTCCGTGAAAAATATGGAGAAAGGTCGTGGAACAAACTGGCGCCTATCGAATAAATACATATATATCGTCATTTAAATAAGCTGCCTTTCTTCCTCAACATTAACGGTACCACGACCGGTGAATCGACCGGTTTCACCACTTTCATTTCATAGTAACGGAAATCGCAGAGAAGCAATTTCCATTCGAAACAATTAATTAATAAATTTCATAATTCTCAATGAAATATTTTCAATCAAAATAAATTTAGCCTTGCAGTTTTTTTAATAAAACAACCTGGACCAGTCGCATTTTGTCCTCGGTATGGTTGGCGTTAAAAATAGACTGGAACATTCCGAGGAACCCAATATTTATATTTGATCATCCTGGACGTATGCAACCGATGACCGTCCTTTGCATCCGTGATGACATTCCCAAACTATGGAACCTCCTATCTCAGACTTATCTGCGGTCAGAACTTTCGTGGCGGTCTAATATTTGCATAAGCCCGCAAAAAATGAAGTGCTGCGAACACAAAGGAGAAACGGTGGTGGGGCGATTATTGTCTGAAGCGTAGTCGGCGATGAAACACGACTACGGCCAGTACGTGACACTTGATGGTGCGATGCCGTTCGCAGCCGAACCATTGTGACTCTCGAATCTTACGTTTCTGTTCAATCAGCAGGAACCAGTCTCTGGTGCGATGGCGATGTTGCTCGAAACGATATTTCGGAGGAAAGGTACGGCATAAAGAAAACGTTGCGGTTCTAACGCAACAGATAATCAAGCCGCGAAAATTGAACGCACGAGTTTCGGATCAATTTCAACACACCAATGAGTATATCAGTGTACGCTGTCGCTAAAAAATCCTCGATCACTCGTTCGATAAACTCGGCGTCTGGCAATTGACCCCAGATAAATTTTATTAAAAATCGATTCTTCTTATAGTCTAAAGTGTTTGAAAAAATAAATTGTTCGGTTTGAAGTTATATTTAAAATATGAAATGTCTCTTTGTGTTAGAATGAACAGGATTTACGATGATCGTATTGTATGCTGTCTGAAGTTAATCCAACGTTTTCTAATGAAATTTTAATAATGAAAGTGATCGTGTATTTTTGAGCGATATCTGTAACACGTTTTATTGCGGCACGCTTGTGCAGTGCAGCCAGTGTCGGTGAGCGCGTGTTAACGTAAAATGTTTTGTCAGTGACGCAAGTACTTCGTTTAATGGAATCGTTCTTAGGATTCCACTTAGTGAAAAGTAGATGACCATGTAATGTTCAGTAGGACTACCGCCACTTGGACTTCACTTGTGTGTACATCGTAAAGATATTCCGTGACGATCAAAAATTGAGCGTATCGAGCGATTGTTGCACAATCGCAATTACTTAATTCAAGAAAACGTATCACTCGGTGGTAGCAACAACAACAGGACGAGATAAAGTAGTTTAGTTATTTATGATCAAGTTGGACGTTGGACAATGAACGTTATATCGCAAGATAAAATGTCTCCCAGGCATTGAAAGTTGTTCTAATCACATGACATTGCTTAGAAATAAAATTTAAGTCTTTAAATAGCTTCACTGATAATCTCAAGAGAAGCTAGATCTTGCAAGATGTTAGAAGAGATTTTAAATATTAGCATACGAAGTAAACAGAATGTTTGCTTTCCAATTTAAATTGTATTTTACTGAAGTCTTCGAAGAAATATTTCGTCAAGTTATTCAAATTCTGTGTGATAGAGATACATCATTTTTTATATTGTTGTGAACCATCGCGTAATGTTTACTATATTGCGATGTACCGTTGGAATAAAAAATATTATTGATTTCGTACAGAAATAACTGTTATTAATAATTGCTTTTATCAGTACTGTTTCGAAGTTATTTACTAGAAACTGTAGCGGTAACTTTCTAAGTCATAGAAAATCAGGTTCGGTGTGTATGTCGTACTAACAAGTGTCAGTCAGGATACGTCACGTTTTCCGGCTACGGTGCGAGCGAGTGAGAGATACTATCAACGAGAAACCCTTGCTCGGAGTATACACATTGACTGTCAGCCGAAAACGACGGTTTACGCTCGTGACAGAAATTATTTACTAGATTTCGTTACGCTATACCGTACTCAATAGTATAACCACAAGTATTGAACCAATTAATTAGTCCGGTTAAAGGGGATAAGGGATTACGCGAAGGCCCCTTTAAGATCACGCGACTTGTGAACAGTATTTAGAATTGTTTCTAACAGACTAACTCCGTCAAATAATAAATATTAATTTCATTAGCATCAAGTTCATCTTAACAGTCCATAATAATAAAATAGAACTATTTGCTGATCAATTTTACCGTTCAATAGTTATTGTTAACTGACCAAAAGTTTAATGGACGCGTTCAAACCATTCAAGGTTCACATTTTTAGAAACAAGTTTACGGGAGCTCGAATTGACACTAAACCTACTACAATTATTTAATAAGAATTTATAGCACATGGTCTAAATCAAATTAATCTTGTCATTTTTATAAGGGATGTTCCAGTTACTTTTGATGCTCGGTAGGTTTAGTGTTAAATAAAATAAATACTACGGTAAATTGTAAACATTCGTGGACGTTGTAAACGCATGATGAGCTACGGTGTAAATGCAGTCCACCGTTAGGCACGATGCAAGTGACGCGTTGGATAACCCTCTTCTATGCAACAGTTTTTCAGCACTTCTATAATTCGGCCACTCTGAAAGCGGTAATTGCGTGTAATCACCTGTCTGAAAGGGCTGAAGTCGAGTGGTTGTTCAGCGCATTGTCGATCGAATCCGGACAGTCTTGTGCAACGTCCTGTTGTGCAAACGTCGTCTTTCTTCATTGCACGTTGCTACCTTCGTTTATTAGCAGCCGCGATATTTCTTGCCGGCTCTTAACTTGCTAATACGCGCCGGAGAAAACAAGAAACGAATTTGTCATATCTGTTGTTGTCCATAGCCATATCTTTTGCCTGTTGTCGTTCAGCACTGTCGCCACGCTTGATAACAATCACCGCGGACCATTTGCAACGGTACCTACGATACAATACGAATGAAATGTTCGCCGTACGAATATTCCTGCAGCTTCGGGAACAAAAAAGAAGATCAGTTGAATCACTATTATCCAATTAATTAACGTAGTGGTGAGCGTTCAAACACGAGAATTTTCAAGTTATGCAACAGCTACGACGCGAGACCATCAACTACGGTATGGGGAAAAATTGAAAACCACGCGATAAGGTATAACACATTATCTTCGATAAAAAACGTTCGATCGAAATTATAAACGTGATCGTTCAAAGAATTATTGGAGCGTATATTAAAAATGGGAAATAGTAAAATATTGTGCATCATTATGTGAAAATTCGAAAAACAACAGTACGAGGAAACATTAGAGCACGTTCTGATACTTCGCACGATGAAGATGACACTAATGGTTCCCGGAAAAATTTTATTTTTTAATGAATATTTTCTTCGTGTACACGATTAGTTTTATCATGTTATTTCATTTGGTGGTTTACCCCAAACACGTGAACAGCTGTGCTGACTTGATTTGTTCGATCGAATATTTTTTTGTTAGGGGTAGTAAGAAATAAAATGGTAACAAAGATTTTGTTGATCAGTTAGAGGCATGTCAAAATTTCTAGTTAAGATCTCTGTCGTTCATGTATCCAGTACTGGTAGAAAGAGAGGGTAACATTTTCCCCTCATCTGGAGACACTGGTTCTGCAGAAAGTCAATTTGGTCTTAACTTTTATTTAAAATAACAAAAATATTCCCTTTCCAGTGACGGCTGCGAGCAGCGATGGTTGTAAAAATCAAACTCCCCCGACCCTCCTCTCGAGTTTAAGAAGCGTCCTCTTCGTAATAGGAACGGTGGTGATCGGATTCGCAGCTTTGTGCAACTCACTAACATGGTAAGTTTCATCGAATAAGAAATACGAAATTCATTTTTCTATTCTGATCGAACAAATTATAATAACAATTTATTTGTTTCACAGGCATCTGCAGCGATTCTGGGGTGCATCCGGAGATTTCTGGCAAGCACAATGGGACAAAATTCTAGACAAACTCGGCGATGATCCTGTGACACTCTGGGTTTATGGTACACAATATAAACATTTCACGAAGTCGTTGAACGTACAAAAACAAATCATGAAATTCGAATTTATTTGACAAAATCACTTTCCGAACAGTTTTCTGATTTTTTCAACTTTTGCAAATGTCCATTCTAAGTTGTGAGCTGCTAAAAATTATTTTTTTGATTGTAGAAAAAAAAAAGAATATTTTATTCACTCTCGATATCGTGCAACCCATTGATGTGATTTTATTTATTTAAAGTAAGATTTCATGAAGTCTCGAGTGGGAGAGATCATAATGAAAAGATCTCAGAAAATTAAACGTGTTTGATGGACTTTTTCAGGGTCGCTGGGGCTCACGTTTTTCGTTTACTGGTTCTTCGGCGGTATTTATACAATTTTAGATATAACTAATCGACCGGCCGCTTTGCGACGATACAAAATACAACCTGGAACGAACGAACCTGTCAACAGCAGGGAATTGTGCAAAGTAATCGCTCAAGTAGTGTTCAATCAGATCATTGTTGGAGTACCTCTGGCGTACATCAGTTACCGCTTCATGGAATGGCGCGGTTACCCCCCTGTGCGTGAATTGCCGACCTTCCACTGGGTACTCGTTGAAATTGCAATACTCATATTATGCGAGGAAATTGGATTTTATTACTCGCACAGGTACATCGACTTTTCTATATCTATATCCTCAACATGGCGTCCATTCAGTTGGTTCACCTCGTTGAGCGTTTGTTAAAATATATCCTGTACGACTTCCATTTATTCCTGGTACTCAAGCTCATATGAAGAATACCATAACGATAAGTCGTAATTTGTAAAAGCGTACAGTCCCGTTTAAAGAACTATTAATGTCCTTGAAAATTGTCTGCTCACCGAAATTTGTATATTTATGGGAAAAATGATGCCAATCTAATGTTTTCAGTTTGTTTATATAGACTTCAGTCTCTTGCAGATTTTACAAATAATTTTTATTTTGCATAAAAATCCGCAGTCTAGTTAGCAGTAAAAACTTTAATACTAATACCAATATTTAATACCAACAACTCTATACCATACGAATTTGTATAATATTGTAAGTGAATAGCTGGAAGTAAAGCAGTAATACAATTGTATTTCAGATTTCTCCATAGCCGCTATTTGTACAAGTATATACATAAACAACATCATGAATGGACGGCCCCAATAGCTGTAACGTCGCTATATTGCCATCCTTTAGAACATATTGGCTCAAACCTATTGCCACCGTTTTTGGGAGTATTCATCGTAGGTTCTCACGTGGCTACCGCTTGGCTTTGGTTCTCGCTTGCTATTCTATCTACGTTGAATGCTCACTCAGGTTACCATTTACCATTCTTCCCATCCCCAGAAGCTCATGATTTCCATCACTTAAAGTAAGTATAATTTCCAGCATCTATCGAAGCAGAAGTCTCTTTTACATTCTTATCTCTGTTTCGTCTATCAATGATCATATTATACAGGGTGAGGCATCTAAATAACCCTGTTCCTATTGGAATACGAAAGAATGCATCAAACTAAATTTACTTGGTCCCAAGATCAAGGTATACAAGATCTGAATTCAATAGGTTTTTGTGGAGGATATACGCAGATTCATTTCCCATAGTAAACTGTTTCTCATTGTAGTTGAAAATGCTTTATTTAGATGTTATATAAAAAAATACAATACCATTACCACAAAAATAATTATGACATTAGGTCATGTATCCCTAGATATCGAGTAGATTAGGTCGATGCACTTTTTCCTATTGTCCAAACAATTTGTTTTAGGTTCCCCACCCTGTATACTGTATATTACAGAATTGGATATAAGCAGCGATAAACATGGAAAAATTCTTGCAGTGAGAAAACGATGGGCTTCTTTAATATACTTTAATAAAATTGTTGTTGTTTGTTTTTGTCAATAGAAAATGCGCTGCCCACTAGAATTTTAGTATGATCGTAAAGATACCATTGTAATTAGGCGTAGATTAAACGAAATACTAAATACGTCTACACTATTAGACTAGAATTTCAACAACACAATATATGTACATAAAACGAACAGTGTGAAATTTCGAAAATTTTTATTTCGAATTGGCCACCGAACGCATTTTAAGTATTGTATTGTTTCAGATTTAACCAATGTTTTGGAGTCTTGGGAGTATTGGACCGTATTCATGGAACGGACACCCAGTTCCGTAATTCCAGAGCTTACCAGCGTCATTTGATGATGCTCAGCTTCATACCACCAAGGGAAGCATTCCCAGATGAAGTAAAATATAAATCCAAATAAAGGATTTTTTAATGGACGTCATAATATGAAATATGAAAGTTCAGTATAATGTTATTCTGAAAATACGTAGAAGATACTTCGTGATCTGAAGTATTTCATTTTCATTATTCCTGATTAAGCATGATTGACCAGACAAATATAATCAGCAGATTGCATTCCAAGCTGATGATATTTCTCTCGTGGTCACCTGATTCAACGATCAAATACGCTTTTCTTATGTAGAAACTGCATACTTTTACTCAGTCTATTTTTCCTTGCAGTTTCAGTTCATTTAGAATACTAAAGTGATGCTACAGTAATTTTCTATAATAATTCAGTACAGGTCCGATGTTTAAACGTTTTTTTTTTTGTATGTGATGTAATATATTCAATATACTTGTACCCAATATGTTTATCAACCAGTCAACTATAAGGTGTAAGAACAATCGTTTTAAAGTTGTACTGACATTATATCCACTTTCATTTTGTATTGAGAACTATACAAATATACATGGAATGCTATAAGAATTTTAAAGAACGAAATTTAGATTATTGAAATATCTTTTTTACGACAAAATACATTGTTGGAGAACTTAGAATTATATGAAGTACTTCATCTGGATATATATATATATAATATAATATATACATTTACGTAATATAGCAATATTGTGAAGGCGTTTACTTGGCAAATTATGATTGTATTGAAATTACGAGACATTGCGACGAAACTGTTTACGACAATTACTATTTTTATATTCAGTTTCATAATAAAAGCAATAACTTAACAGAAATTGAATCTAAGGCGGAATCATGATTATAATATTGTAATGTGTAATATGTCATTAATAATTATGCACTCTTAACGCTTTATATTTATACAATTAAGTCGACTTTAGGGACATCGATATGTACAATCATCCTTTTGTATGGTTGAATTTGTTTATACAAAAGAATGTGTTTGTAAGATCACTAGATTGAATTGTTTCTACATTTCTTCTCTTTACGAGAACATTGTTTCAAACAATACAGAGAAATCGATGCTCTATTAGTTGTTAGTTATTATATCGTACAACGTTTCTTCAATCGACAGTATGAAGTTTGCAATTTGTATGAGATTCCAACACTGCTAATTTTATGTAAATATTCACACAAAATGCTTACTAATAAAACTTTATAATCAAGTGGTCGCAGAGTTCTTGTTTTGCGTACAGGAGAGAAAGAAACTCTTTAAACACACAGCTTCAATTATATGTGTTTATATTTTATAACAATATGTTTTTTTACATACTTATACAAAAATAGCTGTTACTATTTTATCACATTTAGAAAAAATAGAAATTTTACGAACAGTAAACAAAAAGGAAGTCCTGCAGGGAATTTCCTCCTTATAAATAACAATCGCGAAAATGTTATAAAATGGTGTAATTGCACAAATCATTGCTTATATTTGCAACAGCACGAGTCATTTCCCAAACATTGCTCACTCTCCATTTAAAATGCATATCGTAATTCTTATCAATGTATATAGGAAAATCAACGCTAACCCGTTCGAGACGTGGTCCCTCGGCGATTTAATTTTCCCGGCGTTTAGCCAGCGACGGGCTTTGTGGATCGATTGTATCGAATCTGATAAAATAAGCATAATAGGTAAAACATAAAATGTATATTTATGAAACCGTAATTTGTATAAGATGGACCTTTATCACTTTCGTGATTCAAATTCAGATTTAAACTAATCGTCTATTAGCCAACATGTATTTCTCGTTTTCCATCTGCTGATCGGATGATAGAGAATCGCTCCATAAGTTAAACACGAAATGAAACAAAATATCTATCGCGTTGAGCTCCTTATCTTCTGTTAAACGTCCGCCGAGTGCTCTCCGCCGGCCGAACGGAAAGTATATGTACATACGTATATCAAAATCAGCTACGTCTCGAACGTGTTGATAATAATCAAATAAATGCATTGACATAAAAACAGTTCTTACAGGAAATTAGACAATTGTTGCTATATAAATCAAACGCTTCTTTGGTGGGACAAGTATTAGCTTAAAATTTGTACAAGATTTAAATAATAAAACAAAATTTTCGTGAAAGACAAATGATCAAAAGTAGTGCTCTATGAAAATTGTTTCTCAAAAGATTTAAAAAAAAATTGTAATTCATGAGCTACATCGACTTATTAAATTTTAAATTCGAAAATATGTAACATTAAACTACGCTCGAACGAATTATCTATAAATTATTTCTTCATTCTATTTTATAGCGAAGAAACTTAATTTCTGAATATTAATAATGTACATAACACATGTATATGCATAGATACAACTTTAACAATTTTGAAATTAACATCACCTCAAAGTTCTACCCTTGTAGGGTTTATCGAATACTTTGACTGTTAGAATCTTCTTATCTAATTTGTTGTCATTTTTATATTGTCTTTCTTGTATACCGTTCATCATAATTATACGTATGCGAATTTTTCAAATACCGTGTTAACAATTCCCTCTGTATACAGAACATATTTGTAAACATATAAAACAATAAATCTCATAATAAGGCAGTAATTTTTTAATAATAATATTGCATGTGGAATAAGCTATGATACGATACACATTTGCAATTCTTGTATATAAATGGTATAATATCGTAATCAAAGTTATATTGGCAAAGTAGTATACTAAATTTGTATTATATACAGTGTTTCGAATATATGTACATTGAAATATAATTATGATGGTGACGGAGAAGCTCAAAAAAAAATAAATGTTCTGTACAGTAACACGACTGTTCTGTTTTCTTTCAATATATACATATTATAATTTCGAATTGAAATATGTTCGCGTTGTACCCCTAATCTGAGAATTATTTTCGTTTTCTTAAATTTCTTGGACAACAATAACAGAACAATTTAATTTCTTTGAGTTCCTTTATCACTTCTGTAACTATAATTCAATTTATATCAGAGACACCTTCTATATGTAATATATTGCACGGATGGAAGTATTCTTATGATATAAATTCGTGAATGATATTACATATATAAATGCTAATCATTGTACATTCCATCGATAAGAAAATCCATTCTGCGATAGTGTCTTTTCTCCCAACAATCTCTACCTTGTTTATATACTATGAAAAGAATAGCACCTAATGCTGGCAATGCTATGAGGGCAATAATAACTTGAAAAACATAATCTATTCTTTTTGGCAAACCTGAACGTAATCTTATAGGTGAAACAAACGATCTCTTATCATTATTTGGTTCTCCTATTGTTACAGTAGGCTTTGCTTTGTGTTCTCTAAGCAAAGTTGTTGTTACAGTGGTACTGATTGATACATCTTGTTGTAGAGATACACTTTTATTCGCCTGTAATGGACTGCTTGTAGTGACATCAGAAATATTCTCTTTCTTATCAGAAGTAATTACTTTCGAATCATTTAAATTATTGTATGCTTGCTTGCTATTATTCGTCGCAGTTGTTGTAGAAGATTCAACTACCGACTTAATGCTTTCAATTATCACTTTTTCAGTAGAACTATTTTCCATCTCATTGTTTAACATGTTGGTTGCACCTTTCCTTGGCACTATTTTGGACAAATTCCTTTTTGCAGCTATAAGAAAATCATCCTTACCAGTGGCTGAATTGTTTTTCACGCTTAGATTGTCAGAACTGCCTACTGGATATGAACTAGTAGAGGATGTAGGTTGAATAGTATATGTAATCGAAATTGGACCACCTTCTCCCATGAACGAAGAGGTGACATGCTTTCCCTGAAATAACATTTAAAACTAATACTGGCACTTAGTAGTTAAACATATCGTAAAATATAATTATTTATGTGGTAAGAACATGTATGTACAAAAAATAATTAGACAAATGTTTATAACTAGTAAAATATTGATGTAAGAAAATTGTAATTGATATGAGACGATTAATACTTTGTGAAATCGTTTTGCTTATGGTTAATGATCTCTGGCATGCTTTTATATGAACATTACATTCCTTCTAATATAAAGTTTAGAAACCAAGAAAATGTAAACAAATGAAACATTAATTGAGAAAGTTCTTACTACGTATATTTGCGGTGAGCCGACAGGTTTGAGGGTGGGAACAATCAGCGAAGACAAAGTTCGACCATTATTTTCAGCTGACACATTATTGGACGCTAAAGGTGTTGTACCATCTGTTTTAATTTCATCACCGACAGACGAGGTTAGAATAGACACGATCCATATAAACAGAGTCAATCCGTGAAGTCTCGGTATCACAAACGAACTCATTATTTTAACTATAATATACCGTAGCTTGCAATACTTCTGGTTCTTCGTTTAATCCAGTTAAAACGTGCAAAAATATAGAAAAAATAAAAAAATACGAATGGCTTGAGCCACTACGAAATTCGTTGCTCCATCGCAAGCACGCACTAACTGTTGCCGCCACTGTTGCGTAAATAAATATGTATACGGATAAGTACATGTATAAGTGTATATATAGCGAACGCCACTGACACACGTCAATTGATACAATTTAACATTCCTTGATACCGTGACATAATAAATTGAATTTCACTGATTTATTTACAACAAACTGTGGAAGTAAGTATACAACAACTTGTGCAACGTAATAATGCTTTATTCTTATGAATTGGTACAATTAAAAATAATGTTATGTTCAAATTATGTTTTTTGATTTGATATCATTACATATATTAAATATATGTAATGGTTGTTCTGGTTGGTCTTGGTTGGTCCTGGTTTCTGGCAAATTTGAAATAGATCCGTGCTGCCCTCTTACAATCTCGGTGGTTATTCTCCGCTTGTAAGAACTGTAAGAAGGCGAATGAAGGCATGAAATGTTACATTCTCCGACGAACAGAACTGGTCTCTTTCGTATGCCAAAAATCCAACTTTAGAAACTAGGAGATCAGTGATTTAAATGTTATGCCCTTTTAGAGTTGGTCAATTTCAAATCCTTTTGCCGAACAAGAATACCTGCCAAGTTTGAATGAAATAACCGTTGCGCGCCGCTTATTGGGCGGCGTCGCTAGATGGCGCCACGAGAGGACGGTTATTGCAAACTATCAAACACGCAGTTTGAACCGCCATTTGCCGCCACAGACACTTAGGATCGTGACTTGTAGAAAGTTTATTGAATTTTGGTACGCATTCATTTTGATTCTCTATTCAAATTGAATTGTTTATTTGTTATTTATTCTGATTGTATGCTATTATTTCTGACTGTTACAGATTCCACGGGCAAAAGATCAATCGATTGAAAACATCGATTCTACATCTATCTATTGGAGAATCACTGTCCAGACGCCAACGGCCATTTCGACCACTCATCAGCAGCGGCGGACGTGTCACCGTAGGTAAACGTTGTTTTTTCAATAATATTGTGTTGTTGATCATCCTTTTTGAACGAATTAGGGAATAATTAATAAATATTCAACTTGCACGATGTTTTTCTGATTAATTCCGAGTTTTTCATGTTTCGTAACGAGTTTCATACTTGAAGTCATTTCGTGTTGTAGAATACTAGTTTCTCAAATGTCCGGTAAAAATAATTTTGACTATATATTTCAATTGAATTATTTATTTATTCTTAATTTTGATTGATTTTCTGTATGTTTTCGATTGAAAACTTGTATTTTACCCCTATCCTTACGGCATCAGGCAAATACTATTAAACAAAATTAAATCGAGAATATTTGTTTGAATGTTCATCTCCATACATATTATTTGCTTCCACTGTACATCTCTGGAAACCAGAATTTTTGGTCTCTTTCTTATGCCAAAAATTCAAGTTTCGAAACTAGGAGATCAGTGATTTAAACATTAGGCTCTTTTAGAGTTGGTCAATTTCAAATCTTTTTGCCGAGCAAGAATAACTGCCATGTTTGAATGTAATAACCGTTGCACGCCGCTTACTGAGCGGCGTCGCTAGGTGGCGCCACGAGAGTACGGTTATTGCAACTTCCAAACACGCAGTTTGAACCGCCATTTGCCGCCACTGATCGCTTAGTAGCGTCACTCTGAAACTTTTTAGCGATCTGGTCTTTCACGTTACTATAATTTCCACCGTTACCGTATTGCGCCCGCTTAGCCTGCCGTGGAACAGCACGGGCGCTGGCAGTCTTTCATAGTATCTCGTTGGTGGTAATTAATTAGTAGAATTCTAGGAATTTATCATCAGCGACATCATGGTTATCAACGTGACATCGGCAGTTGGTATTGTGCAGTATTGTGTAGGCAACAATTTCTGCGTTTTGTCGCTATGCGAATTCGCGCTGTACCGGACGTTTAGACCGTTTATACGGAGCAAATGATTCTTGCCGAAATTCGTATTATGCCTGTTTTCCGTTAATTTGTATCACGTACGATTAAAAATATGGAGAAGAGGTTTCGAAAACGAGGTTACTACTCAGAAATCATCACAGGCAAGAATTGTTTATTATCCCAGCTATTAAGGACGTTACGATTTTCAAATTGTATCATATATTATTGTATAACCCATTTATTTTTTTCTTACTTTCTAAACTTGCCGTTATAATCTAACGAAATGAAAGAATCAGTGAAGAACACGTACGAAACAAATAAGATTATTCACAGCACAATCCAGTGACCAAACTCTTTTATCCGTTAATTATGTTTTGGTGAAACTTTTACCTACGATTTCGGTCGAGAAATATTTCTCAACGTATTGTCTATATTCGAAATGTACAAATCCCGAAGTTTCACTTTAAAAATTTTAACGATGCGCAGGTACAAAGCAACATCCGGTGAAACCGGAAATTCTTCTACCAGACATCGCACCTAGAAGAAGAAAACTTGCTTGGCAGGTGCTCACGGAGCACCATAGCGCTCATGTTCAACATTTACACGATCCGACGACATATCAGTTCCTCGGGGAAGCTAAAAGATGGATGTGCTTCGACGAGGATCGATCCATCGTGAGTAAAGATTTATAGAACTTTTCTATTTAAACATTGTGTTTAACGTACACTCTTTCTTCGCGAATTTGCGTCTTTTTATGAATCTACGATATATGTTCTGAATAAAAACGGTTTTTATTATTACAGTATTATTTAATATCTTACTCAATGATTTTTTTTAAATTTTTATTTATAAATCTTTATTTTAATTGTAAATATAAAGATATGAAATCAATACGCGAAAACAGTGCGGCGTCGGCCGTGCAAGGAGACAGACAATATTATAAATGAAATTATTAACGAATTATTATAATGGAATTATTAACACATTATAAATTAATATATTTTCATTTATATAACAACCTCAGTATGCGCATACTTTGTTTTAAATATTTTACTTATCAGATTGATCACACTTTTTCATTCGTTTTCTTCTTTCTTCGTCCTTTAAAAATTGAAAGAATATTCTTTCTCTCGTATAGTCGTTCCCGGCAGAGACGTTCACGCCAAAAGTGCAGATGGAACTGAACGTCGAACCGAAACGATTGCCAAGGAACGTTGAAATGGAAAGAAAACGCAAATTATATCGAAGTTTAAGGGTCGAGGACGCTTTGGAAGCGATCGGTATTAAGTCCAAGGACATGCTACCACCGTCCTCCATTTTGCCACTGCTGACACGAGAAGAAGCTTATGGTTTATTTAGCACAGCTCGTATTTTGCCGTTGCATTTGTTCGATGACGAGGAATACGACTGTAGGTACAGTAAAATAAACATGATCTCTTTTAACGAGGATAATAAATTAATAAGATAATATCGATGCTTCATCACGGATGCATTATGCGTTCACAACGCTTTCAATTGGCGTAGGACGATCGAGGATTGGTTGAATCTCGGTACGATCGACGGGAAAAGGTCTCCTTTGCCCGCGACTGTCTTCGTTCCAACGTTCCAGGAGGAGAAACAGAAGTTCGACAAGGCGGACCACATGCTGGAAAATTTGTTCTCCTGGTGCAACGCGGCTGTAACCGACTATAATTATGATACGAAATTATGGTCGGTGATCACGTTGGACGGTAAGAAACGGAAGTACTCGATCCCAAGGATATACATCCGGTTTTATGCGGAGGATCCAAGGATCTTCGCGAAGAGAATGGCTGCGGCCATTGAGAACAGGAGAATTGCCGAAGAGTCTATAAAGTTGGTAAAATTGTTTTTGGCTAGCCATTATTCTAGTCAAATTTCTTAGACTTTTCTGAATAAGTTATCACGTCATGAATAAAATGTTTAGTGATAACTATATTCTCTCTTCTTTCGATTTATTTTTGTGATTATTCGTTCAGTTATAATTTCTACTTGGACTGCATGAAGCTGGATGGCATGCAGACGATGACTGAAGCCGTAAAGGACGTCATTGTTCAGAAATGTTTGGCCCGAAATTACACGAAGGTCAAGGAGAAAGTTATGTCAGATGTACGTAACTGCTTCTTTTTGACTATGTCACTAATTTCTATTGTCAGCGTTGCGTTACCCTATGGGCAACTTGGGTAACTTGGGCAAATGTCCGAGGTTCCAAACATAAACCAAGATCCAAGATCCAAATTCTATGTTTCTCTCTGGGGGCCCTGAAATTCTACTTTGCCCAAGGCCTCAACTAGTTATAACGTGCTACTGCCTATCGCGTCACTCAAACAGTATTTCTATTGACAATTGTTGAAGAAAATTGAACAATAGGAAGATTAACGCGTCTAGACGCGTTTAGGTCGCTGTTTTCGAGTTAACGAAAATTATTTGAAGCGATAACGTTCATCGACTTAACGTCGAGGTAATCCAAAGCACCGTGACTGGTCCAAACTTTCCTAATTATCTAAATCTCGACAAATAGTCAATTATTCTCCGCCAATTTGGAAGTTTCTCCCGCGAGTTCGAGTTTTATTGTTGAAGGCACGTTGGCGAAATAACTAAATTACAAGAGGGTGAATCTCATTTGGAAAGTTTTGCTCCTTTATTCGATTTCCTCCGCCCTTTGCCCTCGAAAGGACGGAGGAAATCGATCAGCAAAGTCATTGGCACTGTCGCGGAATTAACAACGAAATTTTTCAGCTGCTCGAGGAAATCTCGTTGGATTATCAACGAACGATGTGCGACATCATGTGGAGGCGAATGATCGAGCGGAACCCAGAGCTGTTTAAGTTCATTACGTGGACGCCCAGCGTCGAGACGGAGAAGACGCCTGCACAGGGGAAGATCGATACTGGCATGAAGAATTTTCAAGTAACATTTTCTCTACTATAAAGTGACCCTCCACTTTTTGGTGGCATTCAATTGACAATGTCAGAATATATAATGTACATTTAGCAATTACAAATGTACATTCAGCAGCACGTTCGACAACATGTAGTTAGTGCATTTATTCATCAGGTAAGATCACACACAATTTCGAATTGTTGTTCGTTAAGGAAACAAAGAAGTTCTGGCACTGGCACAATTTATACGTGATGAGAGAAGTTTACGAGGCGATGTCCTGCATCGTAGTTGAGTGCATCTATGTATTTGGATTGAGCCTATTTGCCTCGAACGTCGGCAAGACCTTGAAGCTATGGGAATTTAAGGATATGCAGAACCTGGCTATCTCCACAGTGGTTAAAAATCTCAAAGAACCGTGGCTCGAGAAGATTACACAGTCCGTGAGGTTACGTCTGAGAGATATTGGCAAGGGTTGGTTCAATCTGGATCAAAAGGTCCACGATGTTTACGATGTGATGAAGTTGAACCGTTTTATGAACCTCGCCACGTTGAGAATGCAGGTAAATAAACCGTAAAAGGAGTTGTGGCACTTTCAAATTGGTTCTGTTTTAATTTGTTATAAAAATGAACTTGATGAGTTTATAGCGATACTCATTGAGTATCAATCTTTTTTCCGAACACAACATTTTTAATATTTTTTTTTCAAATGTACTTAATTGTAAAATATAATCTTACTAGCAGATAAAAGACCAAATGGCGGACAATCGATTTTAGTATACTTCCATGTTTTCCCTCCATAAATACATATAACATTTTCATCATATTTATGCTGCATCGTGTTTCACGGATCGGGACGTTCAACGTTACTGCAAACACATAATTGCCCCTTCCGCCATATTACACATTCATCCTGTATTTTCTGCAAAAGCAGCATTCTGCAACAACAATTATATTTTCCCAGCTAATAAACGACTAATAACGACATCGTTAATGCAGTATCGTCGTGATAATAAAGTCAAGTATAATAACACTGTCATAAGGCTTCGTAAACAACTGCGAACGATTTCGCAAACATTTGCTGACGCGATTAAACATTATATATTGAAATTACGTGATTCAATAGAAACACGATGATTCATAAAATCAAATAAATATTTCCAATGTTGCTACATTTAATCCGAAAATACATATTGAAACAATGAACAATCTACAACGCATTTGCAAGCATCTGTATTTTTCTTGTATATCTACTGCAGCCCATCGAACTATTAAATTTCAATGTAATGTGGGTTCAAATGTGAAAATTTCTGTGCAGACCGCGTTGCGAGTGTTGGTGGAGAATTCGATCAAGATTTTCGGTGATAGTTTGGAGAATCCTGCCCTGTGCGTGTTGGGTATTGAAGAATCGTACGTCTGGGGCGACAATTTCGTCGATAGCCCTTTCAAGTCTGTCTATCAGCCAATATTCAACATAGAAATCCAAATGACCGAGAAGGAAGCGGTTTACTCCACCGAGCCCATTCTGTTTGCAGTGAGTTCAGTCCTCAACGCAACTGATAAAAATATATAAATAATGAACTTGTGTAGCTAATAGTTTTTTAGACGAAAAATATTTAAATATTAGTCGATCATTCTGCTTTACACGAAAATCCTCCCTTAAGACAGCCATTCTAGAACTGTACGACAATGCATTGGCCAACACCCACCAGATTCGACAGATACATCCGTTTTTACTCCCGGCGCTGAAATTCCCCAAAGACATCTGCCTGAGTTCGGTTGGGTTGCTCGATGAACTGGTGTGCTCGGTACGGGACCGTTTGAAAGTGGCTTATATGTCGTCCATAATACCCCTCATTGCATACGCCGCGGAATTCAATCGATTCCTCGACCTGTACAACCTTAACGTTGCTGAATATATCGAGTAAGTTGTAGTACCAATTTTGAGCTGTAGTTGACCAATGCTAAACTAAAAATTTTGTCTCCATCTACAGAGAGTTCATGCAAGACGTAGACGTCACCACGCTGGACATAAAGGACACAATCACGTTCCAGTTGGCGATGATGAAGAGCCTCGAAGTGAAACTACCGGATCGTATCCCCATTGGGCCGTTCAGCGTGTCAGTGACAAACCTGAAGAAGCTTCTGATGCAGAAACGACAAGACTGCGCCATAGGTTTGCTCGAAATGCTCACAAAGAAGTTGCGCGCTGAAGTTGAGGCGATTTTGGATGAATACCGAGACATAAGAATCAAGCTGAAGGAGCAACCGCAGAGCATCGAGCACATCTTCGAAATACGCGAGTGGATGGAAACGATACCTTTGAAGGTCCAAGAACTCGATGGCAAGATGGATAGATTGAAACTGGACTTCGACGTGCTCGACACGTTCTGGTGGAACCTGTCCGACGAGGATTTTGAGGCCAAGTGGGAGGCCATCGGTTCACCTCGACAAATTCAGCTGCAGGTAAGCATTCAATAGTTTGAAGTCATTTGAAGTTGTTTGAAATTGTTTGCCATTGCTCAAATCGATTCAACTTCGTTCAGAAACGTCTTCATCTAATCTTCCTCCATGAGTTCTGAGAAGCATACATCGCCAGTGAATCGACGAATTCATTCTCTTTTCACAGATCGAAGAAACGAACTTGCAGTTCATCGAGGATCAAGATAAATTCTATAGAATCCAGGTCCAGGACGAGGTGCTGCTGCTTGAAAAGATCGACACGCTGGTGGGCAACGTTCAGAACATTGGCTTGCAATCGGACATAAACCGAATACACGAGACCGCGCTCGACGTAAAACGTGTTTGGAAAGCGATGACCGAGTGTCGTGAAACGGGTCTGCTGCTGAACCAACGGCAGAAGCTGTTCGGCATGAAAGTGGTGCCCTTCGAAGACCTACAGAAGCTCATCAGGGACTTTGAGCCGTATAGAAACTTGTGGGTCACCGCATCAGGCAAGTATTAAAAGATCTTTTTTATTCTTCATTTTCGTCTTATATTATCGTCAAGAACCGTCCCTTAAATTTTCTCCTACCTGTAGTCGAACACCCTGTATAATACTAATACTCGTATTTAAATGACGATGAACGTTTCGGGCGCAAGGACGGATGGCCTATAGAAAAGAAAGAAACGCGGACAGTTGCCGTCGCCGGCACAGTTCAAAGGCTTGCAAGTGGCCTCTATGTTCGGCTCGCCCTTTGGAGATAAAAAAATAGCTACCCCGATAGATACGACCAAATCCCCTCGAGGCTGTCCCTCCTATTGAAACTTTACTGTAATCAGATTCTCAGCGTTTGTATTAGTGTACAATGTACAGGATGTCTCAGGGGGTTTCTCTGTTTCTCCGAGAGACTGCAATCGTTGTGATTGCTGCATTCGTATGACTCTTCGGTATTGATTCGTCGTTGGTAGATTGGCTGAAATGGCACGAGGTGTGGATGGACAATCCCCTGATGAACGTAGACGGCAGCCAAGTGGATAACCTCGCCATGGAAATGTACCGGTCGATCACTCGATCCGTCAGAGCGTTCCAAGAACATCCCAGTACGAAAAAAATTTTAAAAGCATTCTTTAAAAGTCATTAACATCAGCTTGACACCTATATCGATTTTAATCTTGAAAGGTTTTTTGAAAATGACTATGAACTTAGAAGCTGCCGGCTTTAAAATCCGACTAGCTGGAGCGTTGTACGATCCTTTTGATCTGAATATCGACAGTTTGGTCTTTCGGTCACCGCGTGAACGTGACGCGGGATCACTATAGTCTGCGTTTTAATCAGCGTTTTTTATTTTCGGACAGAGGTGCAAGCTGTGGCGATATCGATCCGGGACCGTATAGATGAGTTCAAACCATACATCGGATTGATACAATCCCTTCGTGATCCGGGAATGAAGGATCGACATTTCGAGCTGCTGAGCGCGCAAACCGGCATACAAATTGCATTGACCCCGTCAATGACGTTCCGATCACTGTTGGTTCTCGGTATTGAACAGTTCGAGGAACTGGTGAAAACGGTGGCTGATACCGCTGCGAAAGAGTACGCCACAGAAAGGACTTTGAACAAAATGATCGCCGAATGGGAGCCGATTGTCATGGAGATATTGCCGTACAAAAACACCGGTGAGTCTGTGGTAAAAATTTGGGTCGACAGTGTCGGGAACAGTATCCAATGTCGGAGACGATATTCCGTTAGCGATACATCTGAATGAGACTTCTATGAGAACTACATTTTTTTACACTTACTACACGTATTCATTTTTTACAGCAGATCTCTTTTTCTTGATTCGTAGGTACATTCATTATGAAAATTGCGGAGGAGACCATGATGCTCCTGGAGAACCATATTCTCGGCGTACAACAACTTAGCTTCAGCCCTCTGAAAACCGCTTTCGAGGACGAGATCAACGAGTGGGAGATTAAGTTGAAGTTAGCGCAGGAAGTGCTCCTCCTCTGGATGGAGGTACAGAGGTAATAAACGGTCGCATTGAGCCGCCCCAAAGGGGAATTGCGGTTAAATATTTGACGGGCGGTAACGGGAATTGTTTTCAGAGAATGGATGTACTTGGAGCCAATATTTACATCCGAAGACATCAGCACACAATTGCCCTCGGAAGCAAGAAAGTACAACGCCATGGAACGAAACTGGAGGCGGATTATGAAAAACGCGCACGACCGCCCTTACGTAAGTCCCGATTTCGGATTGAAGTTTCGCAATTCCATTTCGAGACGATCATCTCTGATATTCTTCCGTGAAAAAGTTCCCACAGATTTTCTATGTGATTCGCAGGGAATTTTGTTGAAATTGTCTGTTTTTGGGACCAGATCATCCAGATATGTCCCGACAGGAACCTGCTGGAGAGCCTGCAGGAGTGCCAGAGTCTGCTGGAGGTGGTCCACAAAGGTCTAGCGAATTATTTGGAAGTAAAACGTCGCGCGTTCCCGCGGTTCTACTTCCTGAGTGACGAGGAGCTGTTGGAGATCCTGGCGCAAGCTAGGAACGTGCACGCGGTTCAGCCGCACCTCCGCAAGTGTTTCGAGAACATTCAGCGGGTCCAGTTCGAGAACGATCTTCAGATTACGAGGATGTACTCTGCGGAGGGCGAGGAGGTCATCTTGAGGCCACCGATGTATCCCGAAAGGAGCGTCGAGTTTTGGCTCGGTGAACTAGAAAGAGTGATGCGCAACACCATCCGAGAGATCATTTGCCAGGCTCTTCAGCTGGTGGAGATCGCCCCGCGGAAACAGTGGGTTTATATGTGGCCTGGACAGGTGACCCTCTGTTGCGGCCAGGCTTACTGGACCGCACATGTTGAAGCAGCCATCCGCGGGAACCGACTGCGTCATTACTACCAGGAAATGCTGGGTCATGTACGTTTCCTTTGTGCTCTCTAATTAATACAATTATTTTCTTTATCTATATAGGTTTTGTGTCTGGCGGTTATTTGTAATCATTTGTGGTTCATTTATGAAGGCACGTAACAATCTTAATGCTACCGTCACGACTCATGGTGTCAAGTAGTAATGGAGATAAATTCGAACAATGGTATACTGGCTTTTTGTGTTTCTAAGACTTCTGAAACAATAGCTAAAATAGTTCGTCATTCCATTAATTTATCAATCCATCTATCTATGAATCCAACAGACTAGTAATCAATCGATCAATTGAGCAATCCTTCACCTGATGGATACTTTACTAAAGCGACATTAGTGTATTTATGTATCGCATCAAACTTCTGTATCGTTCTTTGACACGAACCGATGTTTGCCCGTAGTTGGACAACCTGCGCGAATTAGTTCGTGGCCATCAAACGGAGATACAAAGACTGATGTTGGAGGCGGTAATCACGATTGAAGTACACGCGAGGGACGTTACGTACAAGTTGATCGAGGAGGGCGTATCGAATATAAACGATTTCGATTGGATATCGCAACTGCGGTATTACCTCGTGGATGACACCGATTTGAAAGTGCGCGCTGTCAACGCCGAATTTCCATATGGGTAAGTCATGTTTGAACAGATGTTTGCTTACAGCGGCTTCTCTCCTAACTCGTTACCTGTGTCCGAATTTCGAGAAAGTCAAAACGAATGAAATTCAAAATACAAACCATGAAACACTCTTAGCATATTATATCAAGCCTATCAAAAAGTGATGCCATTTTTTTACAGATTCCATAAACATTGCCATCTTATACTGGTTTTTAATTTTATCGATTTGTCTCTTCCAGAAACTTCTCTATATGTCTATTTTGATTTCGTTTGTTGAAGGTACGAGTATCTGGGCAATACTGGCAGGTTGGTGATCACACCCCTAACTGATCGATGCTACCTGACCTTAACAGGCGCATTACACTTGAAATTTGGCGGTGCGCCTGCAGGCCCAGCCGGAACCGGTAAAACGGAAACAACCAAGGATCTCGCGAAAGCATTCGCGATCCAATGCGTGGTGTTCAACTGTTCCGACCAATTGGACTTCATGTCCATGGGCAAGTTCTTCAAGGGTCTCGCCAGGTAATCTGTGAAATTATTGTTCAAGCAAAGTCTCACTCTTTATATCCAGTTTGACGATCACTAGACTGGATCTTTATGCAAATTGAAAATTGTCTGCATGAATTGCAAAAAATAAAAACTAACTTGAATATTATTTTTGTCTTTAACGATTATGAAAGAAAAGAAATCATACATTGAATTGAATTTTCAGAATTTTTCAACAATCTCGAATTCCATTTACTCTATTTTGCTATAAACGCATAAAAATCCGATGTCTAGTGATCGCTTTGACTCGAACGCAAAAAAAATCAGCGGATCGAATATCAAAAGCTGAGAAAATTGATTGGAAAAAACAAGCGAGAACCGGATAACCAATTTGATATCCAAACTTGACTAACGCTGATCGATAAATGCGATTACGTTCGGCGGATTTCAGCTCCGGCGCGTGGGCGTGTTTCGATGAATTCAACAGGATTGACATCGAGGTACTCTCGGTGATCGCGCAGCAGATCATGACGATCCAACAGGCGCAACAGATGCGTGTTGACACGTGAGTTCATGTGTATATTTTTATTGTTCTCTGTACTATATTTCGTGCTGTCCAGATAACGAAAAGTGGAGGGACGTTTGATCGAGATGTAACATGTAACCTTACCCTGGAAAATGATCTTTCACGTTTATTAATTATCCACAACGATTGGATAATTCCTGTTTTAGATTTATGTTCGAAGGGGAGGAGATAATGTTGAAACCATCCTGCGCAGTGTTCATCACCATGAATCCCGGGTATGCTGGTCGTACCGAACTTCCGGACAATTTGAAAGCCCTGTTCCGCCCCGTGGCCATGATGGTGCCGGATTACGCTTTGATTGCGGAAATTTCACTATTTTCTTATGGTTTCTCAGAAGCTAAGACCCTCGCAGCTAAAATAACAACCACGTTCAAGCTCAGCTCTGAGCAGCTCAGCACGCAGGCAAGTGTGGAAACTTGGTTCAAACGACCTCGCTAGATTGTCGTGTCATTGTTAATTCAACAAGTGCCGTTCGCCAGGGGCTTGCAAAATGTCCAACGACGCGTTACTCTAAGTACATATGTTTCAACGGGATTGGAAAGTTTGTTCTGCGAAAATTTACTTTACATCGATTCTTGTTCGAGGGGGATGTTCAGCAGTCTTGTGCAGTCTTGTCCCATTATTTAAAGAATATATACAGGGCGTTCACTTTGTGCTTAATCAGAAAAGATACCATTGAAAATTTATTCAATGGAAAAGAAAAATCTTGAACAATTTTCATATATAATTTCTGTCGATTTAACCTAAATGTATAGGGTGACCATTCAATGGCTGCTCAACAAAAGGACGTAATTGAAAATTTATTGATTGCGAGAAATGGGTAAATTGACTAATTTCCATGTAGTTTTGTCGAATTATTCAGAATATATAGGGTGTCCAGTTTTATAACTGTATCCGTAATATATTCAACGATAAGACACCTCTGAAAATTTACGCGAGTCAAGAAACATTAACCAAGTACTACATAATCCCTGTTAATTTATCTTCAACATATCGGGTGTCCGTTTCGAATCCTCATCAATCTCTCAGCACAAATTATGAAAATTTACACAAATTTAAGGAAAATGAATAGAAAGAAAACTTTAACTAAAAGAAATACCAATTCCCCCACTCTTTTCGTCGAGAGAAGCTAAGTTTTATTCGCAGATCAGAAGCGATCAATTATTTTCACAGCCAGGCATCCACGAGCGTGTTTACAATGTAAATGTAGATTCCATTCGTCTCCGATCATTCGAAGTATATCTGTTTCGAGCGGGTGCCCGCAATAATTCTCGCGAAAGCCGCGCCCACACTCTCGCGAGGCTCGGCCCGAATTTATGGCAGATTCGCGTTACCGTATGTACAACAAACTTCTAGAGGATCACGTTCATCACCGAGGTTTATTTTCGTCTTCGTAGGATCACTATGACTTCGGCATGCGGGCCGTGAAGACGGTGATCGCCGTGGCGGGAAATTTGAAAAGGGAACAGTCGGATCTGAATGAGCAACAGATCTGCTTACGAGCGTTGCGCGACGTGAACGTGCCCAAATTCCTGAAGGATGATTTAACGCTTTTCAACGGTAAGCAGCTCCCGTCGAAACCTCTGTCTTAGATTTTCTCGCATTTATTTACTGTCGTGCGAGGATTATGCTGACATCTGATCTCTTCGTTTCACCGGGGTAGACGATTTAAAAGGCGCCTGATATTTTAAGCACTGAAATAAAGTGACGTCTGGGAAGTTTTATTTAGAAGAAACGCGTCCCGGTGAAATTCTTTGGAACATTGTGTATATATATATAGGGTGTTTTTCCTAAATGGAATAATACATCTAAATGTTAGGCTCATTTGCTGTATGAAAAAAAGTATATGCAAAAAATGCCCACATATCTTGGGTATTTTTTTAATCGTCACCTTACATTTATTTACGAGATAATGGATTGACTGATATAGTTCTCTTGAAATCAGGCATCGTGTCGGACCTCTTTCCACTGTTAGAAGAGAAGCAAGTGGATTACGGCGTCCTGGAAGCAGAGATAAGAGCGTCGATCGTTAGAATGGGCCTCGAGGAAATCGATGGTAAGACATTTCTCTAATTTAACCAAAACATCAATATCATAAAACATAGCTAAATTGAAATGTTATTTTCCTGACCACTTAGCACTGTCGGTCTAATTTTTGAGACATTTCCGGTGATCGGGCCAAAAGTATCCTAACAGAAGTTGGAATTCGGTATTCATATTTCAACAAAAATATAAGAAATTTGAAAAACCTTTTTTATTAAGAAAAAAATATTCTAGCTGGAGTCGAGAAGAATTGAACGATGTAAAAACGGGTTTCCAGGTCTATAAACATCGGATTGCTGTTTTACATCCTCATTGTTATTTATGCTTGGAGAGCAGCAAAGATACAGTCTCGTTCTAATTGACAGTCTTATTTTGCTCATCGCGTGACGTTACTACGCTTGAAATATCACAATTAAATGGAACGTTTTTGTCACGAGTATCAGCTGTTTCCCTTTTGATTCGTAACAGTTTCCAGCCGTGTTGTTACAGCTTGCAACTGGTAGTTCATGCGTCGCTCCGAGTGAATAACGGGCGAACCTTTGTTACTCGGCTCAGCTCTCTGCTTCGATTGGACGCCGCGCCGAGCTGGAACGAACATATTCGTTCCCTGGTAATTAGGCTTCTAGCCATTCCCTTGCCAAAGTAATCACCATGAAGACGACAACACACCTCGGCGATCTGTGAAATCGCAGATTAATCGTCGGCTCGTTACTTCAACAAATTCGTCAACTTCCGCTATGAAAACGGTGTTTGCAAAAGCTTAACTAACTACGCTGTCCAACAAATTTCAATTTTTTTCATGTTTTCCAATTACTGTTGGGTGGATCATATAGAGTTTTTTTGCTCTGATTGAAAAAGAAAAATTATTGTTCAACTCGAGAAGTATCAAAGGATATTTAACGTAAAAAACTTGTCAAAGTTCTAAAAACAATTTCACCATCTACTTTAAGTCTATAGAGTCATTCTAGACGAAAAGCACGTGTCCAGGTTCCACGAAGATCGCGCGAAATATTCATGAAGCTAATTCTCTCAACGCTTTTGTTAAAGTGACTCGATTAATGTTGCACTCAAAAAGGGATAGACAAGTTTTTAGTGAGTAGTGCAAATTGCTCGAGTTATCGCCTCGGTTTTCGATCATTTATTCGATCTTCTCTGTTGGCGGTCTTCATCTGCGAAACGTTTCTGACGTAATTGGTTCATCGTTGGAGTCGAAGATAATACGAACCGAACAAAAAGTTGGGAGTTTCTTCAGAGCAAATCTTCTTTACCAATCACAGTGATCGTGTTTTGCTTTCCGGGGAGAAGAAAACTCTTCTTCGCGAAACTTTTCCCATCGGCGCCTCCATTTGGTGTTTTTTAGGTTGATAGGAACACCGATAAGCGAAAGGTGTGCTCTTTTGTTCCACCATATTCAATTTCAGAGGATATTCTGGTAGAGCAAGGCAATACTTAATATGATGGGCTCGGGAGACAATCAGTGCATATCTAATTTTGTTATATCAATTTATTGTTATCTATTAATACGACAAGGAATGTCTCAATGTATTTGGAGGAGAAGATATTTTTATTTAACACAACCCATTTAACATTATTTTTGTTTCTCACAATTTTCTGATGAAACCATCAACATATTCACGACATTTTCCAGATTAAAACGAATCCAAGCTGCATCGTGTTTGGACTCATTCTAATCAGGAAAATGTGACGAATACGTCGTCGTATAAGTTTCGATGAAAAAATCATTAGACATAAAGACGTTTTATTTTAGTATCGAGAAGTTTAAAAATCGGATCTGTCATTTCCAGAGTTCGTAAAGAAGGTTATCCAGCTGTACGAAACAACGGTCGTGCGGCACGGATTAATGCTGGTGGGTCCAACCGGGTCGGCGAAGACAAAGGTAAGTGCCATTCGAAATCCGGACGAACCACTTGAATTAAGTCGGGCCGTAAGGATCCTCGGTAACGGATCGTGTGAAGGCGCAGTGGCTCTCAACCGTTCATTCCTGAATTATTTACTTACTGTCACAGAGGTGACACATAAACAGTCTCATCGAACAATTTTTTGATTCCATGATATACCCCATCGATTATGAAATGTGCCTTTAAAAATCAACTTTGCAAGTTAAAAATGTTTTTTATATTTAATTTCGATATTTTAATTAATATATTTTACGGCTCACATTAAAAAGTAAGAAGTAACATTTTTTAATTTGCCGTGGAACAGTAACTACGCAAGTTACAAAAATTTTATTTAATATTTCATTTAATACTTTGCGTAATGCACAGATTAAAATGACATTTCTACCAACCGCAGTGGTAGGTTTAAAAGGTATTGTGTTTCCGTAACGTGGATGTTCCTCAGAATCATAACAGTATTATTTTACGGCGGGTTGAGAACCATTCACGCAGTAGAATATCTGAGTTGGAGTCTCCTCTCTGTTCGTTTTATCGGCAACTTAATGTTTCAATGAGGTGTCGAGCATATTCGTTCCACGGAAAGTCTATTATAAAGGATTTGCACTCGGCCGTGGGAAAAGAGACGGTGGCACGTCACGGAGATCTCGAGGTCCCCGCGACCCTGGAAAAATCGAAACTTCGTGTTCTCAATTAACACATTAACCCCCGATTATTGCATAATTTTAAAAAATCTATGGTACACGGTTAAACATTTTTTAATAGAATCTTCAATAGCAACAGCAATTTTTTGAAGGATAGAGGATAGTGAATTTAATTGTTGCGAAAAAAACATCGTTGTTTTATATCGAAAGAAAAATGTATTGATCAGTTCACGTTATGATTCAGTGTGCGTTGTTACTTTATATTTACTTTTTCTATCGAACTGACTTAATTCACACACACACACACACAATGTACTCGTGAATGTGGAGTCGTTTCATTCAATTTATCGCCTGACACACGGTGGTAGAAGGTTGATGCCATAAGAAGGGGATGGAAATGGTTGGGTTGATCCATCGAGTTAAGCGAAACTCGTCGGAAACCGTCGCGTTTGATGAGGTAACTGCGAAAGCCAAAGGAGATTCCACTTGTTAGGGGACTGTGAGTCCTTCGAACTGATACAATGGTTCCACCAACGTTTGAGTAGTCTAGGTCGTCTTTAGAGTGACATCACTGTGAAATCGCTCCTATCTTGCATATTTCCATATTTACTTTGATCGTGACACCGTTTAACGAATTTCTTCTTTGTTCTATTGGGTTGGCAAGAAAGCAATTTCGATATTTAAAGTAAAACCGAATTGTTTTATTCAAGCGATGAACTTCTTCTTTGTTCTATTGGGTTGGTAAGAAAGTAACTTTGGTATTTAAAGTAAAACCGAGTTTTTTTATTCAAGCGATGAACTTTTAATCAATGAAATATTTTCTTATTTATTCTTTTTGGTAAAAGATCATCGAACACAAGGGAAAATATTTTATTCGTTAAAGTTCATTACTTGAATTAGAAATTGGGTTCTGTTTCACCTTAAAATACCGAAAATATTTTCTTCCCAACAGTATCAAAGATCTTGGCCTGTCTTTCATGGAAATCAGTGTGGCATAAATTCCTATCACGATGTTCAAACACGTCTTACCAACTGGATACATTACATAGCTCCCATAATCGATTCCCTATTAATCAGGATCACACGCTTGGCTCTTGATGCGACATAGTTCTACACAGTGAACTGCACCTAATATAGACCACTTGATGATTCGTAATTATATAGGAAACGATACACCTCGCCGAATTTGATGACCTCGAAATATGTTGTCAAGATCATCATAGTTGAGCTTCATCAAAATCTGTGAGGTGTACATTTTTCTGTACAATTGCTAAAATATTTTCTTTTTATCAAGTCTTTTTATTGGACAGTGTTATTTAAAAATCGTGTAGAAAAGAAATTGTACTGCACTTTATAGTATAGCGAAATAGATTGAACAGTGGGAATTGCATAAGAATAGAGAGAAACTGAATTTTCTTTGGAATTGTTTAATAAACAGTTGACAACAGTAACGTCAGCGAGTTTTGACATTGTCTACATGTACATTTATGCATTATGTCTACATTTGTATGGATCACTAGTCTGCGAATTTTTATACATTTATGACTCGTAGAAATTCGCCTAAGGTATTATTTCCAAGACATTAATATTAAAATCAAACGAAGACACTGCAAGACGACAGAACATTTTCGACTGGGATGAAAAATATTTATAGTTTGATTAATTTCAATTGTGAATAAAGTAGAACTTACTTGTATCAATTGAATCGTGCAAGAAGACTTTCTGACCAGTTACTAGAGCCAAAATTGCACCTGTTGAAAGGTTAACATATTTTCGTCAATTTTTTCATACTGTTTCGTGTAACAATTAAACAACTTGCAAAATCTGAACTCACCTGCTTCTGCACGAAGATCTTCAATTAATAACATACTGGCAGTGATAAAATTAAAGAAGCAGCAATTGTAAGCAGCTGCTGTAATTTTGCACATCACTGTATTTTTACTGGGACGCGACAGAAATTCGTTCGGTTATTTTTAATATTTGCTTTCCATATATTAATCAAACGGAGGATTTCAATAAATATGAAATTGGCGACCATGGCAGCCTTCTATTTGGCCTGACTTCGCAATAAGGACAAATTTCTACAAGAACCTAAAATTTGTACAGTGTTTTACAGTGCGAAATAAATGTTTATCTTATTTTAATAATCATAAAATAATGTTGCAAAACTGGGAATTCGCACGGAGATCCGCAGTTCATATATTCGGCTAACGGTGCTTGTTACATGGTATTCAATGAAGGAATTACAATCGATCAATTACAGTATATCATTTACCTGCAACGCTGATATCGACGCCTAGCTTGCCTGTCCACGTTGATTTAATGACAATCATATTTCTTATGCGTTTTACGCATACATCTACCACTCACATTTATTCTATGTATATACACACACACATGCATTTGCCTGTACCCACGTACGTTCATACGTACAGCGAGAGGGTGATCGAATTATTA
This sequence comes from Lasioglossum vierecki, assembly GCA_028455595.1. Lineage (NCBI taxonomy): Eukaryota > Metazoa > Arthropoda > Insecta > Hymenoptera > Halictidae > Lasioglossum > Lasioglossum vierecki. The sequence continues at coordinate 1,795,276 of CM052339.1, forward strand.
TATCCGCTTATAATAGAATAATTAATTTTTAAATAAAACTCTAGCTACGTTAAATTTTTATCATTTTTGTAAAGTATATTGGAAGGTATTAAATTGCAGGCTGCAAACAAAGATTTCTAATTTCTAAAATTAAAAATATAAAGTGTGTCTTAGCAGAATGGGATGCCTTATTTCTTATTACAGAGAAAGATTATTTTTGAGAGAGTATAATTTTATTGTAGAAAGTTTTTTTACAACAATTAATGTATCTTTAAATATTCGTACTATCTGAAATATTGTAGAATACTTTATAAAAATAATAAGAATTCAGTGCAGCTGTATTTTTTGTTGAGAATGTATTATTTCAATTAAAAATCTGCAGTTGGCTTTAATAACTTCAACATTTATTGTACTCGTGCAATCTCGTCTCTTTTTACAGTTAGGCAAACTTTCAATCGTTCTTGATAGACTTTGCAATTTAATTCGATTCCTCGTTCGTGCATGCGTGAAAGCTTTCGATTATTTTCTCTTAATTGAACCTGTTCAGCTTGGATCAATAGTAATTTTTTTTTGCAAGATATAGAAACCAAATTGAATGTTATTTCTTCCCTCACTGATTATATATTCATATATTCGTTTATATATTCATATATTACACATATATTCGCATTTTCAATCTTGTCAATTTTCCAATAATTTTGAATATTTCAGCTACTCAATTTTCTTATAAATGCATAAAGATCCGCAGTCTAGTTATCAGGTTATCGAAGACAATTTTTATTTTCCATAAAAACTCACGATATAATTGTAACATGCTATTGAAAATATATGGTTTAAAATTTCGTCCTCACGATTGTTTGAGGCGCGAGTGAAAAGTGTAAAAAATCACCTTGATTTTACGAAACTTTTCTGATTGATCGAAAGCTAATTTTTGTTTCTTACATTCTTTTGCCTTTCTATCAAAACTGTCTGACTAAAATTATTTTGTAGAGGTGTATGAACAATTGTATGCGTCTGTATCATGTATATGATGAGGTAGTTGACGTGTTGGAGTGTGCAAATGTGGTTTATGATTTTCCACTGACGTGTTGCAAACCGGGGAGAGTAGATAAAAGTGTGTGCAGAAGGCTGTCGAGCTGTTGTCGTTGACAGGTGCGAACTTTTCTACTAGATAGACCAACAAACATTTCTCCGTTGAGTGGCTTTATCTTTGAACAATTATTTATTGTCTCCCCGATGCGATAACCGTTGATAAGCTGCTCCCAGCTTGTTAGGTTGCCTGGCCGAGATTAATATCACCGATGTTAATGGAAATTATGAAATTACAAAGTCATAATGAAATAATTCTAAGCAGGTAACTCCGTAATTTCCTCTAGAAATGTAAATTTACAATAAGTTTGTTCGAATTTAATGTTACAATAATTATATTGTAATTTAATTTATACGTTAATTGGGAATTTTCGATGACGTTTGAAAGCGTTTCGAAATTCAAGAATATGTAGAAATATTATAATTATTTCTCTTGTTATAATTTCTCATGGTCTGGGAGTATCCCGAGTGGTCGATGTCTTAGTTGCTCTCGACTGCTGCGGAGTCAGGAGACTGCCCCATGGTGTAATTCGTGTCCACGATTCTATTTATGTTCCGAAATATAATAATTAATCATTTCAAATAAATGAATGAATCATTGTTTCCAGAATATTGATTTTATCGGTTCAGTTTTATGTTCTCACAATATAAAGTGCCCCGAGTAGGCGTGGTCTAAGTGCTCTTGATGACTGCCGAATCAGGAGTACAATCCACCGAGAAAATATTTCACTATGGTTAAACTGTACACTGTATTTTTATAGATTTGATTCTGAACTACCCCTTGGAGCAATCTCAAATCCAGAGCCTACAACTTTCATACCGACAACGATAGATTATCTTACCCTTACCGTACAAAGCGTGCTCCGAATGGGCATAGTCCCGTCGCTTCCGTTTTCCACGGGGCAATTCATGGTCACGCCCAATCTAAAGAGCACTAGACGGCCCCTGAGAGCAATCCAGATCATCTTACAAATTTCCTACCAACAACGATAGATTACTCTCACGGTACAATGCTTATCCCAAGTGGGTGTGGTCCCGTCGCTCTCGTTTTCCACGGAGCTTGGTCAGTACCCCACGGGACACAACTTACGGCCACGCTCGTTCTAGCCTGTCTTCGGGACAGACGCGTCATCACGGCGAGTCCATGCAGCTCGCCGCTGATTCGCTCAGCGCCACGGTAGGCGTGACATAACTCACGAGCGTCTCCGAAGCGATGGGGAGGCCACGCCTCCTGCGTCAGAGGAAGCTAGCCGAGTCGACGAGATCACCGCCCCGACGATTGCGTCGTCGGGACGACGGCCCTATCTATCGCTGCGGGTTGCAATGATAGTTGGTCAGGCTCTTCAACACCTTGCGCATCAACTGCTGAAGACATCTGCGAAATGTGACCCCGCACATCGCGTACAGCAGGAAGTTGATGCTGAAATTGGTATAGTACAACAGCATGAAGAACTGCTGTAGGCACCAGAGCAGGTCCGGCTTGTTCTTGTGCGCAAGCGTGAAGAAAAACACGCATAGGCGAATCACGTAGCTGGAACACAAAGGGGGCGGGGTCTCGTGTGAAACACGCATTATCATGGTCGGGTGTTACCTAAGCAATAGACAATTTTTACAGATTTTAAGTTTTTAAAGCTTTTTGTGCTTGAATTGGCGAGGCTGTACGGATGGTTCTTATGTAAAATGATTCTATAGACTTTTCTGAATACAATGATCGATTTTTGTAAGGTTGTTTGAATATTTTTTTAATTTTGTCTGAAGGTAGCAAGACGCATTTACTATATCAATTTTCTTGGATATTTTGCACCTCTGTGAACTTCTTCTGCTTCGACTGTAAAAGCTACGTGAATCATATGAAATTCAGAATCACCTTATTCCAACAATGATAAATTTTTTTATAGATATTTGAATATGTATGTTGAAATTATGCCCGAAGGTAATAAGACGCTTTTACTGCATCAATTTTCTTGGGTACTTTGCAACTGTATGAATCCTTTCTGCTTCCACTGTAAAAGTTAGGTGAATGATATGAAAGCCACGAGTATCTTTTTCCAACAATTTCCGGGAAAGTTAAACTCTAAAAGGAACCTTGTGGATCGAGTTCAAAGCAACGTTTCCAACAGGAAACGCCGAGTTGTTTCTCGGAGTCTCATAAATCAGTAAAGTTTTATCAAAAATCAAAAAGACTATGGTTAAAACGAACGCCAGAATAAAGTGGTTCGTATTTCTCGAACGAAACCCACTCGCAGAACAGTTTCAGCAAAGTTTAAGAAGATGTCGTCTGACTAATGGTCGATCGATACTATTGAAGAGACATCGAAAGCTTCATGACAATGCACAAAGGAAGATCGCGAGCTGGGCCAATATTGAAGGTGTCAGCTCCTGTCTTGCATATATTGCTAGTTAATTTTTTTCGATTAAATATGTGACATCACCTTGGTAAATTGAGGAGGATGAAAACGGTGCTTATCAACAGCAACGTCTTCGTGTTTCCTTGTTGAGTTTTCGTCGACACGAGATTCCGCGACGACGACTTGGCATCTGAAAGAAGAAAAGAGAAAATGGATCATTGAGTAATGAAAGGACTACACTGTTCAATAAGTATTGACGCGGACGCATCTCTGAAAGTCAGCTTTAAATGGCTAATTCGTATAAATTATTCAGGTAGGAAAAAGGAACTTCATATGTCTCCAATATTTTTCGATCTTTAGGTGAACTCAATTGACAATACTTAGAAAATTAGTGGAATTCCCGTGTCTCTGTTATGCATTACACTATTATGTAATATTGAACTGTGACGGGTTGCGCATCGATAATGACGAGAGTAATTAGCAAGTGTGACATTAATAGCCTTTAGCATTTATGATGTCGGTTATAATGAATGTCAATTAATGTCACTGAACTGGAATTAATGTGCACACCTATCTATAATGTGTTCTAATTAGTCCACCCATATAAAATATGATACAATTACACATATCATTCTTCGTTTAAATTTCTTTCAACTTAGTTCATGGCAACAAACTTAACATTAAAATAGTGCTGGACTGCGTCTAGCATCTCAATCCAAGTATTTCAATGAAACTTTTTTCTTGAAAGGTGCCAGACAATGGCTCGAACCCAATACGAACAGAATCGATTTCTACAAGTTTCATTAATCCTGCCAGCTTCTGAAGGGGATAGAAGCATTTGTCACGAAACAAATTGAAATGGTATTCGGTGGTGTGTTCGGATACTGAATGACTTTAGCATTGTGAGAGTTGGGGCTACGAGTATCGTGGCAGTGTTGCAAGGCTAAGCATATCATGGCGACGACAGGATTAGAATTACGCATTGTAGTGAGTGTGAAGGGGGTGAGATTTACACAATGATGGGAGCGTCATAGCGCTGACAGTGCCTCAGCGCTGTGTATCAAAGAGATGCAAAGCGACGAACAGGATTGGCAAGGAGCCAACCCCCCCCCCCTGAAGTTAACTCCCCCTCTAGCTGAATGCGGATAACGGGCCGCGGAGGCCGGGGGTTGCCAAAAATATATTTGACAGAACGCATTAAGCAATGATAATTGTCCCTACACTACCTTCTCCAACCAACACCGGAGGAGAGGGTGTGTGTAAAAGCATCCCCCCACCGCCCTTAAATAAAAAAAGGCAGGGTATTAAACAGACGAGAGAGTTAGAGGCGAGAGAGTAGCACAGTTCACTTACGTATACAGCGGCCAGCAATTTCAGGTAGCTGACAAGCATTGCGCGGCGTCGAGGGCGGCGCGGAGTTCGTCTGGTGACGGGAATGATGCGAATGCTTTGACGAGTTGAATGACTGCTGCGAGGGTAGTCTGCGACCTCCAGGCATCGGTCCCAGATTGATGCCACCGGCGCCGTTATTGCTGCTGCTGCCACTCTGGAAATTAAATCGAACATTTCAACGACATCAGATGATTTCATAAATTCCTGCCCGATTTTCAAAGATATCGCAGACCGTACTGCACGGCGGAATGTAAAAAAAATTATATAGTCTTATTGTTTGATGTATTAAAAAGTATATAAACATTTTTATTTCACGGTGAGACACTCAGTATATTCGAAGTGACTGGGCAATGTTTGTAAAAGTTGTGAAACATGACTTGCACGAATCGACTGCAAGAAATACATTTTTATCTAACTTTGGGTTAAATCAGCTTCATTTTGTAGAAAGATTTGCAGTCGATTTCTGCAAGTCACTTTATTATTATCGACAAAAGTCCGACGCAATTTCAAGAGAAATGCAGATAAAAAGATGTCGAATGCCATGTGCCTCTCGCGAAGATAGTTCGCAGAGGAGACAAGCAATGTTAATGACAATGATTAACGCTGTATTATCTCTGCTACGAGTTTCGCGATTGTAATAGACTGTCACGGAGCGAGCATGTTGAATATTGAATACTGCGTGTCGTTTTCAAGCGGAAACAATTTGATCATGGTTCAATAGAGACTGCTCCAAGATGCGCCGGAACTAGTGTTCATTCATGAGAACTAATAACGTCCTTAAAGATTAATAACAACAACTTCTCAAGACGGATACACGTTCTCAAGCTCGCCATAATAATTTATAACGGTGTATGAACACTTTACATCACGCTAACAACGAATCGTTTGAAGTAGTGAGAAATTAATTTTCATTGTGTACTAGTTCACCTTCCTCTGAAAATTGTTGTCTCTCTTTCACTAATTTTAACGAGTCGAAGATTTAACGATGCTGACTAGTTCTTTTCGTAAAACCTTTTAATTGGACTTGTGAGTGGTTCTAACAATTTGTAAGTGTCTTTAACAATTTACAAGTATTTCGATCAATAATTCGCAGGTGCTTTAGTCCCTTCTCTTACAGAGTAGATTTACACTTACAAGTGGTTTTCATTGAATTTGCAAGTGATTTTAATAATTCTATTACTCGTTCTGTAGTGGTCTGATGCATTTCAAAGTAAGCGTAGAATTGAAAGTCGACTCGATAAGAGACCGCACTGCGCAAAAGGAAGATTGCGGTGCAGTTTCAAATAGGCAAAACACGTTTCCACAATCGAATCCGTATGAAGATGAATGGTAGCCATTGCATAAGCCTGAGATATATTTATACCCAGCTCAAAAATAGCTGAGAGAGATTTCGTTCGTAGCCACTGACGTTAGTCTCTCGAAAAAAAAGTCAATAAGATCGTCGAGACGTTCAATCGCTCCTACCGAATCCTCATGAATACGTGTCGAATAAATGTCGCCACTTTTTTCTGTTGGAGGTATTTGCATATCTCTCCTTCCAAATGATTGATACAAATTTGCCATGATTTACAGACCTATTACATTCAAATGTATAATCGGCATCTCAATAAAAAAAATTGTCTGCTTTTTCTCCCAAATCCAACGATATTTTTATCCGCAGCATTACAAATGTTTGAACATGTTCAAGAAACATTTAAAGTAAGAAAAAACTTACAAAATTTATGATAACAGTTGTAGCAATATAATCTATTAGCTATAGAACTTTTTCTTAAGTAACTGCTGAATGCATGCCACACTGCGAAACTAATTTCGGAAGATCTCAGTCTAGTTGACTCAGTTATTTTGTACATGTAATATTGTGGGAAAAGCTTGCAAAAGTTCTTCAATATTAAATCTTGCCTATCTCGTTCTTTGTTTATTGAACAAGTTCCAAATTGTTCCCTTCTTGGAAGTAGTTAGGATGTGTATGATTTGGATTATGTTATAATTAAAAGTTGGGATGGAAAGGGGACCGACGCGACGGGTACGTCCAATAACATGATCGTTTATATCAATGTACGCCAATTGACGACCGTCAAAATGGCAAGACAGTGACGTCGAGAAAATAGCTATTAAAGACCAGGGAGCAGATACGTAATTCTTCTTTAGCAAAGTCATCTATCTGAGTCCCCACAAGACGAACCAGCATCCGATATCGTGAACGCTTTATAAAAATTATCAGTTTACATATAGTCCACGCTAATTAGTATAGAATTCAATATTATCAGATAATCGGATTATTTTTGCCAATTTTTGCTAGTCACGACACTTGAACTTCTCAGAGCGTAGAAAATAAATGATACGGAAATATACAGGGTGACATAATGACCACGATAATGAATCATATCTCGTGAACTGTAGGTTTAGGACGTATGAAGATCAATATGCTTTCTCGCAGAATTAAATAATGGAAAGAAGGTCATTCCAATAGAAGATGTCAAGGTGACTTTCCGAAACGCCTTTATACTTAATTAGTTGTTGCAGAGACTAATTAGTAGACTGCGAATTTTATGCATTTATCAAATCTTCTTAATTAAAATTAAATAAAATCTTGTTAATTCGTCCACTGTTTTAAATTGTACGTGTCCATTTCTGTCATAAATGTAAAAAGTGCGCAGTCCACTAATCAGTATCTGCAATGCCAATCGCCAATCATGGTGAATTGATGTTGCCGAGTTGTAAATTGTAATTGATCGAATACCGAATATAATACACTTAATTGACCAATACAAATTGCGCGATTGCCCCCTATGTTGCGCGTAATAAAATCTCAGATTGCTCCGTCGATGGATGTAGAATGGCACAGAAGTTGCAAACCGTTGTGGGGAGGGGGTAAAAGTACAACCCTCGAGAGTCAATGTCAATTAACGAGATCTATTGGTTTATTTATGTTATTGTAACCGAGTACGGTTGATAGGATCAGTCTGTACCCGCAATGATATTAGTATTTTTTCTTGGGAAGACACGAGCCTGATATTATTAAAGTGGGTGTGAAGTAATAGATAATGTCCGACACGTGTGAGATTGTAACTTCTACTTGGGCTGTACTAAACGGAAAAGTGCAATTTGCTCCTCCATTTATTTTTTATAGTGGAGCTGTGAATTAAACAAAGCATTTTTGCTTTTAATTTGGTTAATTATATGCATTTTTTTAAATTCGGTATTTAATTGGAATATTATAATGTCAATTGTAAAAGTATTCTTGTAATTTAAAAAATACAACTATAGCCAATATAATTAGAAGCTTCAAGAGATATATAGTTTTTTTTTAAATATATAATCTATAATAATCCTTGTAAAAAGGTGGGCTCAATAAAAGAACACTTGACACAAGATCTAATTGAAAGAAGCATTTTCCAGGGAATGACTTGCGAGTTGTAAAACCGATACCCTTTTAATTAATGCTTTATTCTGGTTCTGAAGAGTAACAATTACGCGAAGGATTGGAGGAGAATTGATACTACGTATAATTATTCAAATAACGGTATCACAGAATCTGGCATAATTCCACATATATCTCACCTCGAGCCCGAGGGATTTATATACCATATCACGTTTCTATTAATTATATCAGCTTAATCATGCGTTAATGAGTTTATATCTATCACGGAATATTAAGACGATAGACTCGTTTCCAGAATTGGGAATTTTTATTTCTCAAAAGTGCTAAATAAAACATCAATCTAGGACGCGAGCGCCCTCAAAATTAATATTTTTAGTAATTTTTACGTTTACAAGGCTAATTTGGATTATTCAGATGCATAAATATGCGCATGTAGCTATTTGCATAAAGTTGCGACACCTTCGTACTGTCATTTTGGTACCGAGTTACATTTCTATGAATAAATAAAACAATTTCATGTTTTTTCATCTTATCAATTCAAGATGTTCTGGATTCGTCTATTTGCAATAAAACTAATGTAATTGATTTGTTATCTTGATGAATAATCCAAAACCAGATAAATCAGTAGCTAAAATATAGCTAAAATCAGTAGCTATCAGTAGCTAATAAATCAGTATTAGCTCACAGAAATTATAATTTCCGTGTCCGTTTCCGTGATTCTTTTCGCATGGCTTTCATGTTCTATATGATTTTCGTCGGAAATGTTCGTCGGTCGATGCATGTATCAATTTACACGCTATCGTTACATACGGTCGGGGAATACTCATGTACTTACATACGTTTCAGCAGAATTTAATGGCAAGGGTCTCTGCGTTTACAATTTTGCGAACTGCTCGCGTGGATTTATGAGAACTGTGCGATAATGTGTGCTCGCAATTATATTACACAAAGGAAATATTAAACGCTGCTACGACGCAGCTCCAGAGAATATCAAATAGTTACACGTTCATTTAATCTGACGAAACTGCTATTAAATAAACGTGTATAAACAATGGACGTTTATGCAAATTTTTGCATAACGTTTATGATAATTTTATGCAATTATCTTAATTTACAACGTTTGTTAAACCATCATCCAGAATAAAATAGTTCTATTGACCCCCGACGAAGCCTCGTGACAACACGTGCCAAGTTCCAAGATTCTCTAAAACGAACAAGTGTTACGCTGACTCATTTGATGGATATCCAAATAGTCGCGTTGAGATTGGTTATCAATTAATCGTGTAAAGATTAGTAAATCATAATTGACCAACGTAATTTTGTGTGCAAGTGGCCATATTCACCTAGGGCATACGAACGGAATGATGATGAAAATTTCATCATGAAATATTCGATTAAACAGAATTTACTCGACTAACTCGGATCAGTAGTTTTGTATTTTTAAATATAATTTTTCGGATAAATTTTAAAATTGAAAGAATATTGTAACAAATATCGTTACTTTATGAACTGATAACTTCAGGCAACGTATTCCAGTTACTGTTAACGTTCGGCTTTTAGTATTTATGCCAGCAACAGGTGTCTATGTTCCTAATCGCCAGTAATGCCGGATCATTCCTAGAACACAAACCTGAAGCAGCGCAAACCGATCAGGCAATACTAAGCTATCCTGTCACAACTCATCCCACTGGATGCCGTATCTGCAGTCAGCAATGACTCGGCGATTATCGAAATCAATAACGTCAGAAGTGCCCCAAGTGTTTAACTAGCACGCTTCCAGTTGCCGTGGCGATTCCAGTCGCGCGTCCGAATCCATCCGAAGAGGATCTCACCCAAATTATAATCGGACTCTAACCAACAGCAACTCGTCAAAAATGGATCCAGTAACAACGGCTCTAGCATTGGTACTTCTGTGCATATTAGCCTACCATTTCTTATGGATCAGTACCAGAAGTTTCGATGAACGAGGTATCGAATACACGAAACCATGGCCCCTCGTGGGCAACATGGGTGCAGTGCTTTTTCGGAGGCAATTCGCCCTCGATTATATACGAGATGTTTACTTCAAGTTCCGAGATCTGAAATACTTCGGCTTCTTCAACCTTGGTTCCCCAGTAATCGCAATCCGTGATCCTGACTTGATCAACTTGATCGCTATCAAGAACTTCAATCAATTTACCGACCATGTAGGCTTTGTTAATGAGAAAATGGATCCATTGATGGGCAAGAACCTGTTCGCCCTAAAAGGAGACGAATGGAGAGACATGAGAAAGTTGCTTAGTCCAGCTTTCACGTCAGCGAAAATGAAGTCGATGTTCAAATTGATCGTCGATTGCGCAGAGAGAACCAGTGACTTCATTACTGAAAGGTCGATGAAAGGACGAGACTGGGACATGCTGGATATTTTCAGACGTTATTCGAACGATGTCGTTGCTACCACCAGCTTCGGGATTGCTGTGGACTCCCTGAAGAATCCGGATAACGACTTCTTTAAACTCGGTAGGGAGTCGGTTACTTTCTCGACCTGGGTGTCACTGAAGATGCTCATAGGCAAGAATTTGCCAACGCTTTCTAGGCTGTTAGGTATCAAGATTTTTGGTAGCAAGCCCAGGAAGTTCTTCACTAAGGTTATTGCTGAGACTACTAGGATGAGGGAGGAGAAGGTGAGTTTTAAGTTGGTAGTTCTCGAGGGGGTTGATTGAAACTTCGTCTCTCATTAATCTAATCATTTTCCTCCCACGACCAGGGTATCCACCGACCAGACATGATCCAGCTAATGATGGACAGTCGCGACAAGGACGGCAACCGCCTCTCCGTTGACGAGATGACGAATCAAGCATTCGTCTTCTTCCTTGGTGGATTCGACACAACAGCGACAATGATGTGCTTACTCGCTCAAATGATCGCCACTAACCCAGAAGTTAAATCGAAAGTCTTGCTTGAAGTCGAAGAAGCTCATCGCAAAATCTCAGAGGGTCAACCAACTTACGACGTAATCAGGGACATGGCCTACTTGGACGCAGTTATTGATGAAACCTTGCGACTTCATCCGACAGCCCCATTCTTAGACAGAGTCTGCCTGTCAGAATTCGAACTTCCTCCAGCAAAGCCAGGAGCTAAACCCGTCACGGTCAAACCTGGGGAAACGGTATGGTTCCTTCCAGCTGGCTTACACCATGATTCTAAATATTATAAAGATCCTGAAAACTTCCGGCCAGAGAGATTCCTAAACGGTGAAGTTTCTCCGAATACGTACATGCCATTTGGTGTGGGTCCTAGGATTTGCATTGGTAATAGATTTGCCATGATGGAGGCTAAGATGCTGTTCTACCACTTGCTGAAGAATTGTGACCTCGATCCTTGCAAGAGGACGACTGTACCTCTGAAGTTTAACAAGAAATCTATCGCGTCGATTCCCGTAAATGGCTACTGGTTGAATATTAGGACGAAGTAGGATCATCCTGTGGCAAACGGTCATGTTTCCAATGGGAAGACTAATGAGACCGTTTCTTAAGGTTGGGAAATTTATGTTGATGTGGTTGAATGGTGAGAATTGTTATTGGTGAGAAATATTCGTATGGGTTTTATGGTTAAAGCATAATAAACTGTTGAAGATAAAATATATATCTGAAAGACCTGATTACGTTAGCGATGTCCTGTTCCTATCAAACATCCTTGAAAAATTGTTTATAAAATTATAAAATTTATCAAAAAAAAATGTACCGTTGCATTGAGAAGAGTCCAGAGAATCGTATCATATAACTATTATTGTTTGTATAACTTTCGCAGTTGACGGATATAATAATTAGAAGCATTTTATGAAGTACTGCTTTTGTGGTACATCGAGAGAAATGAGAAGTCACTCATAATAACATGTTAATTGAAAAAGAATAAAAAAGACACTTGATTCAACAGACAGCATTCCACGGACGATGAAGTACTACAGTTTCTCGAGAAATAAGAAATAACCACCAGAACATTTCCTGAGAAATTCTCGGTAAAAACGCTCTCGTTAGTACACCGCGAATTGCTGCATTTATGAAAAGAACTGGTAAAACGAAACTCTGAAAACGTATACAAAAATTTCAGAGCACTGCCGAGTCAGTCTTGTTAAAATTATTGAAAGCGAGAAAACATTCTCTTCCGGTTTCTATTTTTCATGATGGACTCGACCAATCTTGATCTCGTATAAAGTTCTGTCGTCTACGCATTGCAAAAATTTCTATCTTAGAAAATGAATGCTGAATACCGCTCTAGATTTCGGAATCGCAAAAAATCAATTTTCGGAGCCGTTACAGTAGAACATACCCTCGAACACCCGAATCACATAAATAATTCAATGGCCCCACGAATCGGACACATTTCAGAGTCGTGGAACTAACGGCCGGGCATTCAACGAGCTATCAAACACTTCCATCTCGATGATTCGGCAGATACGTGTACACGTGTTCCTGATTTTCGAGTCAGGGTTCCCCGTGAAAGAGACCCTTCAATCTTGTACTTAATAGCAAACCTCACGCAAAAGTGCGAAATCAGCCCAAAAACTCTTTATCATCCTTCAGGCAGCTGCTGTATCCACGACAAGGATGCGTTGCTTAAATATTAACTAGGCCACAGTGCTGAAAAGTAGTTCCCACTTCCTCAAAGGGACATCAAAGGACTGCAAATTTTTAATTGCTGATAATAAGTTCGTGAAAGTTAAAACAATAAATATCTTACGAGAATATAGAACCGTAAATCTATTATTATTATCAAAGTAAGTTCAATTTCTTCCAGAAAGTTTAATGTATTGGAGAAGTTCATAAAAAAATTTCTTATATATTTTTTTATTCGACTGTCGCAGTTAAGATTGCCAAAGATAAGAATAGATTGCCATGTTTTTGCTTTCACAACAATTTCAAGTCTTTCGAGAACTTGCTACACGTTACATCAGAAATTACTCATCCCACAAGGTTTAGATTTTGAAGACAACAAGCATTCTGCACTTATCAACGTAACTACGTCAGAAATCACATGTCTTACAGCCAGTTTATATTCTACCGATTGCCGTAACGACTGTAGTTACGTGCAAGTATCCATACCAAGAGGTTCTCCAACCGACTAGATACGTAGAATTACTTTGACAACAACTCGTCAAAAATGGACCCAGTAACTACTGCTCTGATCGTGGTCGTCCTGTGCATATTAGCCTACCGTTACTTATGGGTCGACACCAAAAGTTTCGAAGAACGAGGCATTCAATACACGAAACCATGGCCAATCGTGGGCAACATGGCTCCAATGTTGTTCCGAACACAATACTTCGGCGATTATTTAACGAAAGTTTATAACAAGTACCGAGACCTAAAGTACTTCGGCTTCTACAACCTCTTTACCCCAATCATCGTGGTCCGCGATCCTGACTTGATCAACATGATCGCCGTGAAGAACTTCGATCATTTTACTGACCATCCAGGATTTACTCAAGAGGAAACGGATCCTTTGATGAGCAAGAATCTATTAACGCTAAAAGGAAATGAATGGAGAGACATGAGGAAGGTGCTCACCCCAGCTTTTACTTCATCGAAGATGAAGTCGATGTTCAAATTGATCATCGAGTGCGCAGAGAGAACCAGTGCATTCATTGCTGAGAAGTCGAAGAATGGACGAGACTGGGACATGCAGGATCTCTTCCGACGTTATGCGAACGATGTCGTTGCTACCACCAGCTTCGGGATTGCTGTGGACTCGTTCAAGGATCAGGATAACGAGTTCTATAAGTTCGGCAGGGAGACGTTGAGTTTGTCGACATCGACGACGCTGAAGATACTACTTTCCAAAAATTTTCCGACAGCTTTTAGGCTGTTGGGTATTAAGATTTTTGGAAGCAAGCCCCAGAAGTTCTTCACCAAGGTTGTTGATGAGACTACTAGGGCAAGGGAGGAGAAAGTAAGTTGAGCTGCTGAGGTTGAGTTGAGAGTTTTGGTGTTGGTTGAATGTTTCTGTGATCAATAGTGACTCAAACACTTGACTCATAGACTTTTTAAAAACGAATAACTTTTCCAAAGTTGGACCTAACTACTTAGAGTCTTTTTGAGACTTCTCTAAATGTAATTGGTCACAATTACGGAGGAAAAAGTAAAGGTCAAGATTTTAAATCTTTTATCTGTTCCAAAACATGTATTCTAAATCTAGGCCAGTTATACACGTGTACAAAGTTTTATCAAAATCGATCAAGGTTCTGGGAATTTCTTGATAATCGAACACGTTCCTATGTGTCAAACGATTTCAATGAAACTTTGTTCATGTATACAACTGACTTAGATTTACGAAATACATTTTTTAAATTATTATTACAGGCACAGATAAAAAATGTAACAATTGAGACTTTCACATTCAAGCAGAAAATTATTTATACATTAGTTATTTAAAGTTATTCGTTTTTAAAAGGTGTATGAATATTTTGTACCCTGACTGTAATATCTCTGATGACTAGGGTATCCACCGACCAGACATGATCCAGCTGATGATGGACTGTCGCGACAAGGACGGCAAACGTCTCTCCGTCGAAGACATGACGAGCCAAGCATTCATCTTCTTCGCGGCCGGGTTCGAAACGACAGCAACAGTGATGTGCATGGTGGCTCAAATGATCGCTACTGACCCGGAAGTTAAATCAAAAGTCTTGCTCGAAGTCGAAGAAGCTGATCGCAAAATCTCAGAGGGTCAACCAACCTACGACGTGATCAGGGACATGGCCTACTTGGACGCAGTCATTGATGAAACAGCGCGACTGTATCCAATAGCAAATTATCTCGACAGAATCTGCGTGAAAGATTTCGAACTTCCTCCAGCAAAACCAGGTGCTAAATCTGTCACGGTGAAAGCTGGGGACGTGATATGGTTCCCTTCATGTGGTCTACACGATGATCCTAAATATCATAAGGATCCTGAGCTCTTCAGGCCAGAGAGATTCTTAAACGGTGAAGTCTCGCCGAATACGTACATGCCATTTGGTGTCGGTCCTAGGGTTTGCATTGGTAACAGATTCGCCATAATGGAGACTAAGATACTGTTTTACCACTTGCTGAAGAGTTGCGTCCTCGATCCTTGTGAAAAGACGACAATTCCTATGAAGTTTGCAAAGAGCAGCATCGCGAGGATTCCTATTAAGGGCTTTTGGTTGAGTGTTAAGACGAAGGAGAATCATTCTGTGGCGAACGGCCATATTGCTAATGGTAAGGCTTGTGATACTGTATTTTAAGTTTTTGGAAATTTTAATATAGTTAGGTAGTTAGGTTTATGATTTTTTGCATCGCTCAAAAGAGATTAAAAATAATTTAATAAATAAATAAATAATAATTTAATAAATAAATAGACTGTTCTAGTTGGAAGGGTTTACAGAATAATTGTACTTGAGAAACACATTTTCTACAATTACAGCAGAGAACATTGTTGAAGTAAAAGTTGCGTGAAAAGTTCGTCGTCCTCCTTTATGATTCTACGCATATAACTTTATTGTAATTTTTATGCTTGAAGCACAAAAAAATGTTTACTGTGAAAGATGTGTGTGTGTTGTGTGTGTGTGTGTGTGCTCGTGAGTGTGTTATTAACTTAGGAACAAGACTTTTCCGGCACCTAATATTTTCCGAGCTGGAACGAATTTTCCTTGATCCCCGGCGATATTTCTCTATTACTGAGCGAGGAAGGTTTAACCGGCCCATGGCTGTACGCGACTCGCCTCCTATAGTACTCGCCTGACGTATAATCCTCGTATCACTGTGACAATATCCTCCGGGAAGGTGTTGCTGTGCCATGCGTGACAATGGCTCTGCTTTTAGCTACGTACAGTTATACATGCACGATGCTGCATATTTCGAATCCGTTGCCTTGAAATGTTGGTAAAATAACCATTTTATTTCTTCAAAATTCTAATTTATTTATTATTTTTTAACGATAGTCAGAATTGAAGTACACACCACGAAATACCACCACGTTTTATAGTGCAAAGGGTTAGATAGAAGATGCTGTGTCACATGTGCCAAATAATCGTTTTCGTGTTACAAGGCTGGGTCGATCAGGCGAATCTCAGTCCCACTCGTTCTCCTAACTCATTTAGGTCTATTAGGTTTGTCGTGAGCAGGGTTTGCGACGAATCTGCTTTTTGCCTCAGCAAAGTGTCAGTCTCGTTTATTTCGGTCTAAGGAGGATGATTCAGCCGACACTCCCACGCGTCCGAAAATTCGAGGGCTAATGGACACGATGCCTATTTCGAATGCATGGGTTTCTCTGTCTCCGGTTCCCTAGTCACTTCGTGTCACGAAAAACGGTTTCTGTTTTTCTTGTCGGCGAAGAAAAACACAGTGATATGCATGCTGAGAGACGTCTCGGTCCTCTGGGAACGGTGGTATCATAGCAGTCGTTTTGTTCAACGAACACCTTCTGTTTAAAATTGTTTATACAGTGGAATAATCAAGTCATGTTTATCAGTCAAATATTTACCGACTGTTTTCAACCATTGTTAGTGTAAAATTCTTAACGTTTTGGAGAGTGGAGGTATATCTGATAATTGGGTGAAATATGAAACGTTTAATTTCTCGTTCACGTGACTGTGAAGTTCTCTCGGCAATCTATCGAGCAAATAATAGTCCAAAGTCGGAACTAGTTCATAACGAGATATCTACTTAAGTATTGTGTTGGCGGCTTTTCAATAGCGCTATACACTCCGAGTCACTACGCATTCAATACCTTCGGTAAAATCTATTTGGACGCATCTCCGAATGCGCATAGGATTCTCTTCACCACGAAAACGCTTAATGATTGCGTCATGCCCCGGGGAGTTTATTTGAGTTTTATGGGAACAGAAATAATACGGCATTGAAATAATGTTCTCTCGTTTTTCACTGACCACCGAATCAAATTTATTAAACGACCTCCCCTATTTAATCAAATATTTGCTCACCGGTCCTTTTCATTGCAGAGGAACGAATCTGTATGAATTATTTCGTTCCTGCGATACGTGATGTTGTTTGTTGCTTAACAATTCCATTTTGTTCAAATGTATGCGTGTAAATGGTTGACTGCGCGTCAAGGAATCGCTGCGTTTCAGAGAGAAACATTGCAGCGGAAGAAAGTCAGGAAAGTTTGAAAGTTGGGAACCGACCATTCGGAGAGCAGTTCAATAATTGAGAAGGGAAACAGTGGGAAAGGGATGCGAACTATGCAAAGCTAAAATAGAAAAGTAACGAAGCATGTTCGGCATGTTGGATTTCAAAGGGCACGACGAAATAAAAGCGGGGAGGTCAAGAAGCTGTTGGCCGATGAAAAGTGCGAAATCTAGTCGAAAGTTGCAAGAGGCAATTGGCAAGGAACGAAGTCATGAAACAGTGTGATTTTCGCATAAATATGCACGGTGATTGGTGCATTTTTAAACTAAATCACTCGGGATGAGTCAAACTTTACGGAGAGTGGAAATAAAAACAAATAAAGCTGCATGAAATCTCAGAAATTCATAAAAAAATAGCAGTACAGTTTAAAATCACTGCAGATAATTTTTAATATAACAACGTTTACGTGAACTGACTGTGTAAATTATTTTAGAATTGTAAATATTAATCGGCATCCGTCAGTTACGATCGAATTCGGTCGATTTATTTGGGTATCTACGGCGTTCACGGCCATACATTTCAATTATATCGGAAAATTCATTGTTCCGTTTGCGTTCATTTCGTGTTTCATTAGTAAAGGTAACACATTATTTAATCAATAAATTCATTAGACATTCCAACCGCCAAAAATAATTCAAAAAAGTAATATTTCAACGCAGACGAAAATGGGAAAATATTTGTTGTTTGTATTTCTTAAATTCCCCAGTGAATTTTGCATTCGATTCTATAGAAATTGCTAACGGCGTTCATCGTGTCTCGAATGCCTCTGAATTTTCTATTATAGTTTTCGTCGAAATCGATAAACTATTTTCAGAGATGCTCGGACCCCAGACTACGATTCTCGATTCTTTTTTCTCGCGCGCGAGACTAAAAAAACCAGTTTTCGATACTGGCTTTGTGTACAATCAGAATGCCTCCGAACACAAAGACTATGTTATCTTTTATTGTATTATTTTTTCCAATTCAATTGAAATGGATTCTGGCTATCGTTAATAGATATTTTTGCAGAAAAAGGTCATTCTGTTCAACTCGCCCCAGCTCCCCCAAGTTTAAATCTTAAGTGACGATACTGGGAATCATTTTATTTAACGGTAATATTGTTGATCTCTAGTTGAACAGATCCGCTGAGAACCACTGACACAACAATGGTTTCACTTTTTTTTCTCTCAGTTGCCGCTAAACGCGAACAAAGATCGAAAGTTCTGAGAGAGCGCCCATGCACGGACGCAATATCGACGAACAGGAACTGAAACATCTTTCCTGCTATATGTGATATCGTTCGAAGTAAAGGTCAATAAATAATGTATTGGTGAAGTAAATAATCGGAAAATCAGAATTTGTTCAGTTCATTTGATATCACCGGATTTAGAACTGATGGAACAATGCGAAGTTGGCACCGTGGGTTTGTTTTAAATAAAAATTAACTACAATATGGAACTGCAAAATATGAGAACTTTTTTAATATTTTTCCTGCAACATTAATTGAACATAATCAAGTTTCAACTTCAAAGCGATCTTCTGTAACATCAATAAATACGTACACATTATTTTTCAAACATTGAGGATTATTTTACATTTTTTTTTGTTGTACAGAATCTTGAAAATATTTTTTTTGCGTTGTTAAACGCGCTCGGAATTGAATTACACTGTGCTCGACGCGTAGCGATATGCAAAAATTGTTACTAGAGAAATATTCAAGTTATCCAGGCTGGTATTTACATACCGGGAAACCGTTTTACGCCGTAGGCTGTAAACAGAGTACTTGTACGGCAGAGAGTCGAGCTGTCGGTTTTCCATGTATAGGACATATAACATGTACCTGTGAAACCAGAACTAGTGAAACACAAGCCATCTCAAAACCATCAGATTTTAAAAACACTGTTGATACAATCTTCTGAACATCCATACATCGAAACAGTTATAGAACTTTTTAATAACTTCTGTTTATATAAAATGTGGTCCATGCAACATTATTATAAATGGCTTCTATATCCTAACGCGAATTTCAAAATAAAGTTGGTTGTGCAATCGAAGACTGATATATTCGGTTTATTTATCTGTCTTTCCGTGGATGAACGCATTGAATCAGGTATTTGCGAAAATGATCGGAATTAAATGGAAACTGGTGTTGCGTTGCAAGTAAAATAACAAACAACGCTCGGCCTTTTTTAATGATTACCATCGGCCGTTGATCAAGCGCGACAGAACTGAATGGGCTAAGCCCCGGGGCGCAAACCTTTTGGGGGCGGAAATTTTTCTTGGTGTCATATTTTTTTGTTATTATTAGTTATTTTTACTAAAAATATTTCACAAAATAGAAAATATTATATGTATGCGTATTTATTCGAAATTTGGGTTTCCGGTGAATTTAAAATTTTTTGGACGTCCCAATCCCGCTAACCATCCCGTGTATTTATTCTTATGAAGAGCGGCTCATTAAGTTTAGTATCCCGCGGCGCGTACTCCTAATATTTTAGGACGGCCCTGACGGCGGCAGGTCTTCCTTCAGGGAATACTCGTGTTGACTCATATTGATTAGATACGCACAATTAGATCGTGTTGTGTAATATTGATATTATCGAGATGTTATCGATACAATAAATCGCCTATTGTAGCCGTAAAAAGGTGATACATGATAAATGCAAAAAAAGATGTTGTATCTACTGTATTAATTTAATCTCTGCTCGGATATATCGGTGTGAATCACTAATAATACGACGCGGAGAATCGCAGTCGCTGACACAGTTGAAAGGTCGCGCGTCCTCACAATGTAATAGCAATGGAAACATCATGTTATTAAAATAAAAAAATTTTATAAAAAAATAATCTCCATTTTAAAAAATATTAAATACCATATTAAATGCAATACAATCTGCAAACAAACGAACAATCTCAAAAGACTCACCGGGATCTGGTTCAGGTTGATGTCGGACCGTTCCCTGCTCGGACAATCGGTGCAGGCCGACGGGGTCTCGTTGAACCGTTTGCTGAACTTGAGCAGGTTCCTCATGATCATGGTGTTCATCACGATGATGAGCACCAGCGGCGCGATCAGGCTAACGATACTGTCAATAATATTGATGATCTTCATGGTCTCCATGTACTCGCTCTTGAGGTCACAGTACTCCTCACCGTCACGGGTCAGTACCACGCCAGCGGTAACAAACGAGTACGAGTGGCTGGCCAACGCTAGAATCACTAGGACAAGAACAATGGCCTTGGCTCTGGCAATAGTGCAGATGTGCGGCCGATGCAGCGGATATTGCACAGCGATGAACCTCTCGACCGTGAATGCAACTATCAACCAGACACTTAACGAACTGCAAACCGCACTGACATAAACCAACGTCTCGCACCAGCCGTCTTTGTTGAACACCTTCCAGCCAAGAGTATTGTTCAGCCATACCAGCAACAACGTCACTAAAAATCCAAAATCTGCCGTGGCCAAAGCTGCCAGGTAATAACTCGAGCTGCGAATCCTCAGATAGGTGTTCAGAAACACTATGCAGGACAGTAGATTGCCTACCAGACCCAGCAAAATGATCGCCGGGATGTAGTATTGATGGAAGAAGTCCAGGAGGAAGTACAGCGAGTGGCAAGCCTCGAGGGGTTTCTCTTCGAACTCCGAACTAGCCTCGTAACTGCGGTTCTTCAAACCATAGTGCGTTAAGTTCGCCACTGTAGAGGGAGACACTGACCGTCGGATCCGAAACAGGTCCAAGCTGTCTTCATGACACCTGGAGCTCAGAGTCAAGGTTGAAGTTATCGACAACATGGTAAATCGTTGCTTTGGTGAGACTTATTCTTTTGAGAATCTCTTGTAGAGAGTATTGTAATCTTGATAGAAGGGCTTTTGTTCATTCATTTACGTGGCCAAGGTCATGGCTGTGGCTCCGAGGATTGCTACTGTTGATGGAGGTCATTGCTCTAGATTCTGGAATGTACGCTTGTTTTCGACTTTAGAATGTTTGCTTCCTTCTGACTCTAAGTTGTTCTTGCTGGTGGCAAGTAGATCATGATGAGATGTCTTTATTTTGCTTGGAGAGTCTGTTCTTCTTGGACTCCGGATGGTACTGATGTTGAAATCCTGGGATCAGTAGAGTCTAAAAGATGGAGTTTGTTGATGGTCGATAAAATTTCTTGTTAGGTCACAGGTTCTTAATTTTTGAGGCTCCGTGACAAGACATCCTAGGAATGAAGACGTGTAGGACTCCGTGTATCTATTTAGTGATTCAACACACTTAACGAATTTTAACTTCTCTGACTACACGATCTCTTTCAATTATCAGGGAATTTCGAGTCAGTAGAATTGGTAGTGAAAGAGGATTTCTGAGAATCCTGGAGGATTTCACGCTCGATGAAGAATCCTGGAGGATTAACAGTCTTGGAACAATCCTAGTGGATTTCAAACTCCGTAGAAGAATCCTAGAGGATCTTAGTCTCGTCACATCAAAAAGGAATAAATCCTGCAATCCATATTTGAACTTCCAACCAGGATAACTGATGTGATTAATCTCTCCGTCGATGAAGCGAATCACACACTCGACTCTCTGAACTGCAGGGCCCCTCGTACAACTATCTCAGAGTTCACTACGAAAGGATCCCAGACTGGCTCGAAGAGGCTCCTCGAGGCTCTTTACGGCATCAACTACTTTTACAAGCTCCAAGCCATTTCGAGATTGCCCCGAAGAGTTCCCACTTCCTATGCATCCACTTCTCAACGTTAGGATGATAAATAAAGCTGCCGTCGATTTAAATTCGCGTTCATCGGTTTCTGGTTCGTGTAACTAGCTGCTTCCGAGTAATTCTAGACCGAACAGTTCTCACATTCATTAACTGCCTCTGTTGTCCCGGATGTCATTTGCAGGCAACATCCTCGTCTGAGATCCTGGGACGTCTCTCAAACACTATTACTTTCCCTGAAAACGGCGGTGTTCATGATCGAGTTGTTAATCGTCTTTCAGAAATATTCTCCAACTACTTCACAATTACAATTTCACGACTTTTAATAATTTTTACTGGTTACTCTTAACAATATTATTTTTAGATTGTTCTTTACGTTGTTGCAGTGTTCTCAATGTTGTTATATTATTCTTTGTGTCGCTGTATTGTTTTTTGGGACACTTGTATAACAATTGTCGCTGACACGATCCATGACATTATTGTTCTTTATAACTATCCTTTTAGTTATGCATTTATGTTATAAATGTTCGTTTTCTTCTTTGTTACATTGTTCTTTCCGTTGGTTAATCAACCATTTTCACTAACCCCTGCGGAAATTATCGATTCCTGCGTTATTAATTTTTTTAATGCACTTTGCGTAGGACAAATCTATAAACGTTTCTGCGTGTGCCGATGTTTGTTTTAAACAATGTAAACATTTAAGCACGTTTAACAATGGTCAAAGCGCGCAAATACCGCTCAAGTCGTGTAACATGCTGCAATTCAACGTATTTCAATAAAATGTAAGCCCGAAATCACAGGGCAAGACGAATTTCAAACGAAGGAATTTCCAATATAAAAGCACCTGAAGCGTCGGAATGCTAATTTGTTGACGGGTAAAATAAATTAATGAAATATCTCTAATATGACATATTATATTACTTCTTCAAACTCTGCAGTGAAAAGTTAACAAAGATTCTACAATAAAAATAACAACAATTTCCAATTGTAGAATATTAAAGCACCCTCAGTTGTTTATAAATGCTTACGCCTTCAAACGAGATGAGAAAGTGTGCGGAAACATCCTACGTAAAAACTGTTCGTTTACCTGTTACGATTAAACGAGACAAAATTCAGAACGTTGGAGAAATACAAAAGGAAATTGGTACGTCTACCGTGCTTCTCCCTTTTCAAACATTTAAACATTGTTAAATACTCATGATATTATCAAATGTGGAACAGGGTAGGGCATAAATCAACAAATAAATGCTATTTTGCTATGACTAATAATCAATCAGATTATTAATAATTTTTAATTATTAGCTGAATTGTGCCCGACTGTATAATAGAAGTATTCTCCATAGCAATGATGAGAACGACTCGCGGATAGCAGTGGGCCAAAGGTGGAAACCCAATAATATACGCGCGGACCGCAATGAATGCAATATTGAATACATTGTTACGTTGCCAGGTTCAATTTCAGTCTGTAGTTACACTACGATCTCCTAGTGCCTCTTTAACGAATTCATTGCTTTATTTCGAGTGATATACGAAGAATATGTTTTATGACTTAGTTCAGCGAAGACTGTCGAATACTAGACAAAATAGCCGGGAAATAATAAAAATATACCGAAAATCGTGGCAGCAAATTCTGTCCACCGGTTTCTCATCACTGCTCTGTCCGAATTGTTCAGATTTTTCCAGTTAATTTAGAAAGAATTTATAAGCTTGAGAGATAGCTACAAGAATTCTATTAACGGTACAGAAGTTTTATATTTCTTACTTAAGTGCGTTTAAACGTTCACAAGGATGAATAAAAAAAGCATAATTATTTCACGCAAAGAATTTTCAATTAGCTTCTACACTGAAGGTACAGAAAATTTTAAAGTTACCAATTCAGTTCACTGACGTGAAAGTTTGCACAAAATTTAGAACGATGAAGAGACGCGTGAAGAAAATTAAAATTTCTTGTTTCACTGCTTACGCTGTGTCAACTCATCAATGATTAAACAACAACTAATTTGGACAGGTTTTATATTTCTTAATTAAGCACGTTTAAACGTTTACAATGAGGAACAAAAACATAGTTATTTCATGCAAAGAATTTTCAATTAGCTTCTCTAGGGAAGGTACAGAAAATTCTAAAATTACAAATTCAAATCACTGACGTGAAATTTTGTACAAAATTAAGAACGATGAAAGAAATTAGAAATTTAATAAATTAATAAATAAAAGTTCAGACTTTACAAACGAAAATATTGTTTTACCATTTTAAAATGACTAGGTATGTTAACTGTACCTTAAAATTGCAGATATTAGTTTTTTCCAGGCAATTCTCACAATGGTTTACAGTTAATTTTTCGAGCGACTTTCCTCGAAACGCTGAATAATATTTATTGATTCACGTTGCATCGCCATAACACGGTTGTTTTCATTCTTTTTACTGTTTCTGGGAAATATAAATATTTATCGACTACGCGAATCGAAGCAATTTAAAGTCCTTTTTATCGACAC
The DNA here is from genome assembly GCA_028455595.1 of Lasioglossum vierecki. NCBI lineage: Eukaryota > Metazoa > Arthropoda > Insecta > Hymenoptera > Halictidae > Lasioglossum > Lasioglossum vierecki. Next base: position 1,819,788 of record CM052339.1, read on the forward strand.
GCCTTATTTAACGAATCTCTCAGAATTTATAATAAAAATTATGACTGTATTTCTTCGGCACTCTTGAGTCAATTGTTTCATATGCCATCATTTTCATAGCGAAAAAAATATGTTTATTATTAGTCAGATACAATACAAATAACCCTACCTTCAACGCCAGAAAGCGCTAAAACTATAGTTTCAACTATTTACGAATTAATCAAATTCAAACTTCTGCTACACGAATTTTCAAAAAGCATACTCTATGCTTAATAAAAGTTTTTTAAGGATCCTCCCACATTGTAAATCAACAAATAGCCGCGATTTATCGATGCAGCTTGTGTGCCGTCTGGCAGAGGACAGAACTGAAGACTAGCGTGATAAACAAACAGACGCTCGCCGCCGCGCCGGAATGCACTGGATTCGCGAATCTCGAGGATCCTTCGTGAGACTTTCCACTTTCCGGTTCTATTCTCTATCGATCCGTGCCCGTCACAGAAAAATAGCAGCCCGATTTAACCCCTCTATACTTTCTTTCTGTCGCTAGATTCTATAGCAGTTGACATATGAACATTTTGATTTCAACATTGACTCGAATAGCGTTTCATCTCAGAGCGTGACGGATCAGACTTATTCGCTACCCAGTAATTGTGTAGGTGATACGCCTAAAGAAGTTTTCACTTCAAAAAAACCAAACACGTATTTCCTTCCAGTATATCGCGGACGATTTTCTAATCGGTTTCATGTCACAGAAACGTCAACGCACAGGAATCTGTTGTATTTTTGACGGTCGGCGGTCTCGTCCGGCCGTCGAAAGATTTATGGCTTGGCGCCTGTGGACCGTCAAGGTCGCCAGGGATCGAGATTCCAGCGCACTGACCCGATAAATCTCCCGAGACCGATGATTCCGGGGATCAAAATCGACAGCTCAAGGGGGTTCAACCCATCTAACTCACATTAACAGAGAAAATCCTTCAGGTTACACGCGAAACTTTTAAAGGTTGAAAAATAAGGGATACATGCAAGGATTTGGTTTACACAGGGGATCAAAACACCCGCTTTATTTATTGTTGTATGGACAAACTTCTCGCGACAGGGTTATACTGTCCCAAGGGACAGTCTTTCTTTATGGCCTCTTTTTAACAAAATTTTAAAGTCATCCTTATTTTTTGTGACACTGTATGTGGTAGATATTTTATACGTGTTTAATCTAGATACAGATAGAAGTAGTTATGAAAAGCAACCTCAACGGACAACATACTATTATCGTTTATGAATTTTTTGATAAAATGGAGTAATATTTGACAACAGAATGTGCCAAAAAAATATACAAGTTTCCATATATTTTTTAAGTATGCGATTGGATTTGTGGCAAAAAGCCACCCTTTGGTTTGGAAAAGAGCACTTTTTATCCCCAACCATAAGGGATGCTATCTCCCCTAAATTCAAGCGCGGTTTTCACCCTCTCAGCTTAAACGATTGTCGATAAAAAAATATTTGTCAGACATTTTAGTTTCATAAAAATCTTCAGTTTCATCTTCAGCTTAACTTTCATAAAAAGAAATGCTCCATAATATATACCACCATTATGAGTGATCAAATTATTTGAATCACAGAGTGAAGAATATATTCTATTTTCAATGGGACAGATAATGTTGTCTACAGCGTTGGCAAATATAACTTTTCAACTTTGTAAACATGAATATTTTGTAAAAATGAAAAATACTCAATGTTGTCAGGGTTGTGTTTAAAAGTTGATTATTTTCTTTAAAACAGTCTATCGATTATCGAATGAGTTGTTATCGCATTGTTACATCAATGTAATAACACTGCGCACCGGTAACAAAGTTACAAGCAACAACCTGTAGCATTTCGTTTGCAATCTTGATCGATTGCATTTATTGAACTAAAGACCTTCTCTGTATGAAAGGACAATATAGAATACCGATAACAAAGTTTCATTTCTTACAATTCTAAACAATCACAGTTTTTTTTTAATTTTTCAACTTTTATAACTTCACTGCAACAATACTGTGTGCATGTAAAAAAAGCAGCAAATGATATGTAGAGTTTTGCCAATTAAATTTTTAACGACATTCAAACTTTATCGTGTGAACACAATAATAAAAAATACAAATAACAAAGTTGCAAACAACCTTTTGTAGCTCCCCGCAATCCCGACGAATCACAATCATGCATCAATGCATTGCGCACATGACGAAGTTGCAACCAACACCTTCTAATTACTAGTTAAATTAGTATTGGTAATTACTTTCGAACAAACTTTAGAACTTCACTATATGAATTTAACAAGACAGTGTGTACGGATAACAAAGTTGCTAACAAACTTATTAGCTTCCCCACAATTTCGGCGAATGACAATCTTCCCAAAAGTTTTGTAGCATTTACAACTTCACTATGTCGATGTAACAATGCAATATATAGATAACAAAGTTTCAACCAACACCTTTTTGCGGTTTCTCCACAATTCCGACGATTCGCAATTTATGCAACGTTCCTTTTCCACGTCATCTAGTACCTAAACTAACTCTAGCTTCACAGAAAGAAAAGTCGTAAACGTTCCATCCATTTTTACAAAAAGTTCTTGTTCAGTCAAAGAACAAATATTCATGAGTCTCGCTGAGTTCACTGAAAAGCAACAATATTGTGCTAAAAGAAACTGTCTCTTGTTGTCAAAATATCGAATGAAGATCTAATACAAAAAGAAATCGTAATTTTCGTTTGTTGTGCCATTGTTGCATTCAATGCGATCTAAATGACGTTAACAAGTATTATAAAGTTGTAACATAAATTCTGCCGCCAGTAGAAGCACGTTCTAAAAAATTCTGTATGACTCATTTCAAACGTGCGCCACTCCGTTCGAAACGGAAAACTGTTCGAAAATTTAAATTTGAAACGATCCTTTTGATAAAAAAGAATAAGAAAGAAATCACTTTTGATCTGTGTGTTTCATAGGTATAAAACCAGATTAACTACAATCGAATATAGTTACATTGCATACATACACACGAGGCGTACACATGCCGTAGAAAATTGGTGTTTAACGATGATCCAGAGGGGTTTAGCGAAAAGATTCAACGTGTTCGAGGGTTTTCGCGAGGTGGGACGCTGTTCCGAACAGTTCGGAGCGGAAAGACGAAAATCGACGTCGCGACGGAAGCGGAACGAAGGCGTCGCGCGACGGGAAGCGCCGTCGGATAAACTGGAAGCGCGTTCCGCTTTCGCACTCGCGTGCACCAACCCGGCGAAACCCGCTCGCATGCGCTTTGAGCTTTGAAACACGCCGCGCTGATAATACCGAACCGGACTGAATCGAATCGCGTCTCACAGTGTTCGAACTCTTACGAGAGTCCGCCGAAAATGAATAGCTTCAACTGTTTTTCTATTCTCATAGCTAGATGATAGATAGATGATCCTGAATCTGCCCTTAATCTTTCCCATAGACATATAGGGTTTTTGAGAAATTTGATTTTGAGAAGACATATTTTTCAACTTTAAACAAATATTGTAATATTACTATAAAAGATTGTTCTTTCCAGCAAAAGATTCTGTAGCCTTGCCCGAATACAGTCATATCCAATATTAATAAAACATAAACATGTTTAAACGTCGGAAAATTGATGGGTGAGATGAAAATGTCATATCTACTTGTCTACATCAGGGGTATGTCTGCTTCGCATTTCGTTAAATTTATTTCTACCGTGCGTAAATACGTGTGTATATCTACATTGAATCCATCAATGAAAATATTGTTTGTTTTTACCGTGTGTACTTGAGAATAAATTGATGAAAATATTTTCGTCAAGAGTTATGTAAATATTTCACGGTACATCAAGTGGAATTTTATTCGGAAAACTCTGAAGTAACTTTGTCTTCATTAAAAACGAATATAATAACGTTACTAGAGTTCAATTTGACGAAAGTGAAACAGTTTTAAATTGTTTCTGCGAAAGAAGTTTGAATTAAATGAACGGTACTGGGCATGGGCGGGTGAAATTGATAGTAAACGACCCGAGCACTAATTTTCTCTGTGAAGAGAAATATTCAAAATAATAGACTGTGGATTTTTCTGCAACATAAAAATTGTCTGCGTCTGGCAGCGACATGCAGTAAAATTTATTTATATTTTCTGAATTATTGCAGTGAGTGAAAACTAATTTACATTCTTAAAATTCTTTATATGACTTTTATCTCATTGACTTGTTTCTATCGTAAACGCAAACAATCCATTTCATTCAAAATTTCAATTCAAGCATTTGCAATTATAAATTAAATTTTCCATAAAATTTATAAATTGTTAGTATAACTAACATAAATCTAGAGAATCATATATTTTAAATTTTCAGTAATGGCCCAAATAAAAAAGCTTTAAAAAATGCTTTTATTATTTTTTTTCCGGAACCTTGTAAATTGTAATTTTTGGAAAATCTTTTTTGCAGATCATTTATTCTAATTGCTTATAAAACATTAGGTAGTTTGGGTACAAGTATAAAAAAGTTATACTGTTTTAATACATATCTCCAGACACAAGGAGCTGCATAAGGTATTGCCTTTCACGATTGATATCGATATACTGATCGGGTATTCATTTCTACGAGGGAAATAATCAACTTTTCCTATTGACACGGCGAGAATGATTTTTTCTCGACCCAATCCGATAATACAATGAGCACGGAGAAGTCCGTTTCCGAATACACTCGTTCATTCTTTCCCCGACACAATTTCAGCCGTTGTAAACAGAAACAAACGGTTTTACAGTTTTCCGCATTTATTTGTTCGTCCGTATTTGTTCGCCGACATCGTTCGCTCTGTAATTTCTATCAACATCTAAATATAATATCAACAGTGTGCGTTTCGGTAAACACAAATATAAAGTGCCACGCGCGTCTTGATTTCCGCTTTCACCATGAAATCTCGGTAAATCTATCGCAGACGCGTCGACATCATTTCACCTGTTTGCTTTACGTTTTCGTGAGGCAACAATTCCCTAAAAAACATGTACGAAAATATAGAACGCTTCCGCAGACTCTGTCAAATGAAGCAGTATATTTTTATTTAAAGCGTTAAACATTTAAATATGTTTAATAAATTATTACCGTACAGTTTCAATCAACTGCGATGACGAGAAAAGGCGATTTTGGAAAAATAAAGTATTAAGGATTCGCTTTGTTCATTAAAAACGAAATATTGGACTTTGACGAAGCAAAAAGCTTTCGTTCCGCTACGTTCGCTGAACAGTATTTCCAAGGAAATATGATTTTTTCTTCACTTTTTGTTCGTTATCGCCGAATTCGATCTAATAAGTCAAACAGCATAAAACGGTGCATTCTACACGGTGAAAAGAATCTCCTAGTTATAACTTTTAATATAACAATAATATACAATGTTTATCGTAATATTTTTTTTTCAAAAAACCCTCATTAGTTACGTAGAAAGCGTGTTTAAAGTTACTAAGTAATAATATAAACTTTCATGAAGCGAGCGAAACATTTTAAATTGTATTTTTAAACTCTCTTGGCCAAACTTCCGTGAGCGGTAGATTATTCTTTGTTTCAGGAAATTGGATTTGATTTACATAAACATAACCAATACAATCCTATCTTAATCTTTTAATCATTCATTCATTCGCTCCTTCCATTGTTTGTTGCTTCTTTCTACTATCTAACAATAAGTATACTAAGTATCTACATAACTACTTATTGCACCTCTTCGTTGCGACACCCGTTTCTCCTTTTTCTTTCCGTATCCAAGTTGTAACTTTTAATAACGTTGTTATGGAATGAAAAAGCAATTCACAAATACTTCTGCGCACTAATTGAAAGGTGCGGAAGCTAAATAACCATTTATTTCTTTCAAAAATAATTGGAACATTTAACGAACCAATCTTTCTACTGTTTCAACCAAAAAAAAAGTGTGTATAAATATTATTGCTGGTCCCTGATTGTGCACTCTGTCTAGACAAGGTCAATTCGACAGTGAAAATGAAGGGCGTCAACGTTGTGGTTTGCCTAATCGCAGTTTTTCTGCAGATGCCATAACGACGGTGCATAAGGATTCTCCGGGGGTGTTGCCAGATAACTAATTTACCCTTTCGAAATCACAAGATCGATATCCGGTTGCAAAACTATAGTTGGCTCGAGGAAAAGTACAATTTGCATGTTTGTCAACTTAACAGTGTCTCAGGAGAGTGTTTCGTTTACATCTAATTCTTAAATTTGCTAACATATTTAATAATACAATAAATATTGTTTATTTCTCTCACGATTTAAGACCTCGATACATAATCTAGTTCTTGACTGTGAAAACATCAGGAGTAATTATCTGCTACGTGTAAAAATTTCTTTTTATAATTTTTGATTAAAAATAGGAAATTTAATTAATTTAATTTTTCTAGCCAGGATCTTGAATCTGCTACGTGTTAGATGGTTTTCATATTTTCTCCTGCAATCGAATAATAAATATATTGATTAAAGGTGTTTGGTTTGCGATAGTGTTACCAAGTGCTGAAGGATGCCTGCACAAAACTGAGAGGACGACCGCAGCCGAGTGGAAAACCGTTCACTCCGGTTTTCACGTTCGTGTTGAACCCGAAGTCTATTACGATGGGACAGCTGTACGGCGAATACGACCTGAACACGCGCGAGTGGTGAGTCGTTTCACACGGAACATTTACTTAAACGAAAAAAACAAAAAGGAAAACATCAATTTTCAACCCTTAAAGTTGGTACACGGTGACATTCTGTCGCGCAACAAGTACAACTCGACCCGCGGTTGAAAACTCAACTTTCAGTAATTGGAACTTGGAAACACATTTGAACGTGCAACACGTACGGAATTTAAGTACTAAAATGAAACGACGAATTTCCTGCTGAATTAATTATAAAATATAAATAGAAATATTCATTCATTACTATCTATCTGCTTTACTTCCGCCGGCGAGTTTCAGTTTCTTTCAATCCTCTCGTTAATGAGAATCCGTGTATGTTCCGCCGGTACACCAATAATTTTTAATTGGAAATTGCACATGAACTTTCCGTATATTCACCGTGACTGTGATCAGGGAATTCGAAAATTGAAGTTATAATTAGAAAACCGATTCCGTGACCACGGTGTGTAACTCGATTTACGATTAATGGAAGGGTCGGCTGCAATATTGCGTTATTAACTGTCGCGTAAAACTTTTCTGTGAACTCGATAATGTAGAAAAATATAGTACCCTACGTGAGAAAATTTTCTATGTGTACATCGAAACGTTCTACGGAAAAAATATTCGCATAACGTTCACGGTAAAACCAGAAAAATTCTTAGAATTATAAACTCCCGAGAAAATAAGCGATTTGTTCTCTTGATTCGATGAAACATGTTTGAAACGAATAAAAACATCAAAGAAAGTATACTGTAATGTTTAGGACGGTTTGCAAAATAATTCTATGTTTTTTGATTAAATTTTTCATAATCTGAAACTGATGGACAAGGAAACGATTTTCGGATTCGCATTCTGGAGATGAAAATCTGTAAGATTGATATATTTCAGGACAGATGGTATTTTTTCCACGCTGCTCAGAGTCGGGATTGCGACAAGCGACGCGAACAAACGGTGGTACATTTTCGACGGACCCGTCGACGCTCTGTGGATCGAGAACATGAACACTGTGCTCGACGACAATAAAAAGCTTTGCTTAACGTCCGGGGAAATCATGAAGATTTTGCCTACGATGACGATGATGTTCGAAGTGGCCGATCTAAGAGTCGCGTCTCCTGCAACTGTCTCGAGGTAAGTCTGAAAAATATTCTCTATTATAAATATTCTCCGAAATATACTCTACTAAGTGTAAGTCATTTATTACAATTGTGATCTACAACAAAATGAAATACGATACAGTAAAATATGTATCTGGTTTGTACAAATAAGTTCTTTTCCCTTCCCTTTTCAAATTCAACATTTTATTATATTTTGTGCAGATAGAAAATGCACAATAAAAACATATACGATGCAAAATGCATAGGAAAACGTGCACGAGAGCAAATGCATAATGGAGAATACATATATGTATCAGAGAATGCATAAGAACAACCGTGTAAGCGAAAATGCATATACGACAAAATGCAATTGAGAGAATGCATATTGGAAGTGCAAGAACAGATAATAGAGAATGCATCGCAGAAATTACATTATGGACAATGTATAAGAAAATTGACAACTAAATCTTTGCAACTAATGCAGAATTTCTTATTCTAATTGAATTAGAATTTATTTTAATTGGAATTATGTTAGGATTGGATTATAAAGCCGAAGCCGAAATCCATCAGATATATAAAATTGATTTAGACTAGACGTAGCCTGTTTCGTTCTTATTTGTCTCGATTGGAAAATATCCAGAATTTTTCCAATTTCCAGGAAACATACCAGTTTTAACTAACCGGGTTATAGTTCCTTTTTGATGGTAATAGACTTTTTGTCCACAATGACCCAGCATACAGTATATATATATAAAGTGACTGGTGTTAGTTAAAGCTGTTTACAATAAGGGGATCAGCTGATATTGGCTCGCAAATGTTGACCAATAACCCACCGGCTCGGCGCAATATCGCCGATAAAATGAATATTATAGTTTGCGATTTATTGACAATTTCTCAGATGCGGTATGGTTTATCTGGAACCGGAAGGTCTCGGACTTGAACCAATAATTAACTGCTGGCTGAGATCTCTACCGAAGGTGAGTGCTTTAGAAATTGTCCGTCGTTAATCCGACCCCCGGGAATCCTATAATCGAAATACATATAAACAATTATTTTAACTTAATTGAGAACTATAAGTTATTAAGAAATACACCGCATTTTTACAAATTATGGTAAAATGTATGTTCCTCTTTTGGAGCTTAGCACAGAATTAAATCTTGATATTAAATAGCCAACTTATCCGTTTAATTGCAGAACATGAGCAGCTATGTGGAGACTATCAGCAAACTGACGAGTCAATATCTTCTCCCTGGTTTGAAAGTTTTGCGCAGTAGCCTGCGAGAAATAGTAAGCACAGTCGATTGTGGTATGGTGCAGTCCTACATAAACATGATGAACTTTCGTATTGGTCCGATGGCTGGCCGCGAGGGAAAACCACCCCCACCTACAGCGTTTCAAGCATTAATTCGTGAGGATCAAAAGTTGCTCGTCCTTCGTGGCTTCGAACAATTATTAACCCATTCAGTGTGGCGCTTATGCACTATTCATCAGTCGTAAAACGTTCACGGAATCATAATTGTTATTTGAATTGGATGGGTTAAATCTATTTTGAGATCTATTCAATAATGAAATTGTAAGCTGGAACAACGGACAAGATTGGAAAGTATAAATTATACAGGAGAGCAGAATTTAATGGGAGTATAAAAGCTAGAATAGATCTTAAGGAAATCTCACATTCAACGTTGCTTCAGCTATCAATTCACTTCTCGACTGCAGATATAAAGTATGAAGGTAGTTACTTTTATTTTCGCACGGCAAGAATGAACCGTGAAGGCCTGGTCTCGGTATTATGTTAAGATTCCCCGTCCCTTATTATTGTCAATTAGTGTTCGTTCAATGATTTTTTGTGGTTTATCGTTTTCTATGTGAGAAATGAAGAGTATGCAGAGTTTAAATGTTTTGCGGAACCTAGAAAAGAGTTGAATTAATTTTCAAAGTGGAAAATTTCGTATTTCAGCGGACCTGTTAACCCCCTGGGCAGCTTTCGCTGCAGTTTGGAGTTTAGGCGCTTCCAGCGACTACAATAGTCGCCGTATTTTCAGCGAGTGGATCCGAAAAGTTCAGAAAGCTCATCGTCATGCATTTCCATTCCCTGAGGACGGCCTTGTTTTCGACTACAGGTACACAAGAATTGCAATTATCTATTCATATTGACTCACTCACTATTTTTTAGAATTAATTTTAAATCCTCATCCTTTGACAAGACTGATGTTAAACTTTGTTGGACAGTTTGCTAGGAGATTATGTATAATATACTGCACTTAATTAAGTAGACTAATACGCTTAGTCTAATAGTGGCCATTGTTGCAACGTAGATTACACGATGGCGGCTTCACTGATCTCATTGATGGTCAAGAGCCAATTCCGCCGAAATGGTACATGTGGTTAGACGACATACCTCCTATCGAAATCACTGTCAACACAAAATACGCTGGTGCGTTGTATAATTTTAAACATTTATATTCATAACAAACGAGTAGTTACTTTAAATAGAATCATATACTTTTGAACACATGTATTAAAAAAGAAAGAGTTCTTCAAAGAAAGATGTGCAGGTGATACTTCTTCCAATTTACAGATATCGAAGTGCCCACAATGGACAGCGTCAGAAGTGCTACGTTGCTAGGCTACCTGTTGATCAACGATTCGAACGTTCTCTGTATCGGTCCAACCGGAAGTGGCAAGACCCTCACCGTTTCCGGAAAGCTTTCAAGGAACATGCCAAAAAGATTCATATGCGATTTCATCACGTTCTCTGCTAGGACCACTGCCAATCAGACTCAGGTATTTTATTATTTGAAGTCAACATTTCTGTAGTAAATGTTTCTGTATAAAAAATGTTTGGAGTAATAATACAGATATAAATCTGAAAAATATTTGGAGTTCAAACTTGTTGCGCGTACAGTGAAATTGTCGTTATGACTACGTTGCGTTCTATGGAAAGGACCTGATCGATGAAAAGCTCGGCAAAAGGCGCAAGGACGTTTACGGACCACCAATACTGAGGAAACAAATCTTCTTCGTCGACGACCTGAACATGCCTGCACTTGACACTTACGGTGCTCAACCGCCCATTGAACTGATTAGACAGTTTATGGACTTTCAAGGCAAGGCTCCTGTCGTTTAGTTGTTCGTTTAAAGACTCGTTCCATCGTCCACAACACTAAAAATTTAATTATTAAAAAAAAGTTAATTAATAAAAAGATTAATAACTTTTCATGGGAATAAATTGTTGACGGTACCAAAATTCGTGAACAATGTATCATTTCAGGATGGTACGACCGAAAGGACATCGGCGCTTTCCGCAGCATCGAAGACGTTTGTTTCGTTGGAGCAATGGGTCCACCCGGAGGCGGTAGGAACCCAGTCACAGCCAGACTTTTACGACATTTCCATTTCATCGGGTTCCCGGAAATGGAGGACGACGCCAAGGTAATACTTCAACCCACGTAACCCTTGAACGACAACGGAACCCGTTAGCGTCAATCAAACGCTGGGAACCAATAACCAATTTTATCGTCGCCGAGCGAACCGTTCGCAACCTTAAATTCGTCCAATACTGTCCCGTATCGCTCGTTTTATAACACTCCTCTTTTCGTATTCCGAAATCCCCTGTGCCGATCATCATTTTCATCCGTCGCATCTATCGTTTAGAAATTGTCGCGTCTATAGAAAACATACTATACCTCCATATAATTAATTGGTATAACTATTTCACGTTCGTCAAAAATGTGTTTTACATTGTCGAATTTCTAAATTATGGGACGTCGTTTATAATTACGCGGACCATCATGTATTAATACAGAAGTTGGAACGCATAACTGAAACTCCATCGATCACTTCTAATTAAATTCCATACAACCTGCAGATATTAATTTTGTTCACATTATTCACTCTATCGCTGCTGCAGTACGTCGGCGTCATCGGAGAAGTAAAATTTATCTCCAGAAAGTAAAAAACGTCGGTAATAAATATTATGCAATACTATGTATATATTTCTTTCTGTTCTTAATCATTTAAATCAACTGGGAATAACAGTGAAATAAGACGCTGTTTTTAAATTCATGAAATATTTTTCGTAGTCGTTATAGAAAGGGAGAAATTAAAATTAATATTTATTTTGCAAATTTTCTTTGCCTCTTACGAAATGATTAACAGCGAACAAGCTGTAAGAAAAATCGTCCACACAGCAAGAAGTTAAAAATAATACATTATTTCATAAATTTTCTCTACATTTTATTTCCCGTAGCTAATCGATTATTTCCTTCAGAGCGGTTAAAATATTTATTCAATACATATTTAAGTAATTTCCTTGACACTCAGGGCATTGAATAAAAACACTTGAATATTAAATCGAATCGTTCAAAATAAGTTCTGGGAAGTGTCCCATAAATGGAACAGTGGTAGCTAATGGCCCACGAATGTCGGAAGTCAGAAGCGTCCGCTAAGAATAATTTATCTTCGTCTCATCGACCGCGTCAAAATATTACACTCTGCGATCGACGTTTGAAGTTCGCCCTTTGCTCTTCGACACGCTAAAAATGACTTCTCCGAGAAAATAGCCTTTAATTAAATCGAACCAAATATAACACTGTATCGCAGGAATATTCTGAACGTCGTGTTTCACTTTGTTCTCCTGTTTGACGATTCTTTGCTGTCGAACGACAAATATCGTACGTCGTGGAAAGACAATTACAGTAAGTAGCATAGCTGTTTCCAAACACTTTAAAGCAAAATAACTTTATCCATCTTCAATTTTTCTGTAAGGTTAAAGGTTAAAAATTTAATTTATGATTTTTTATTATTATTAGTATTTCTGAAGTGTAATGACGTATAATGACTATTGCAAGAATATAAACAGCTAAATACAATTTACATTGAATAGAATAGAATAAAAATAGAAATATTTGATAAAATAATTGTTACAGTATATCACGCGTTACATTCTTCAAGTTGACACAATTTGTAAAATGAAGAAGATGAGTGGAATTAATTAATACACCCATTAATTTCCTTCCAGCTCGTACACTGGATATTCTATCTCGCGTGGAAAGTGTGCAGTTGCTTCGTGACGGTCTCAAATACTCGGAAAACCATAAATGAACGTGAAACGCGCCAGCCAAGCTTATTCGTCTAACTTTGTATCACACCGCGGGGCTAAAGCTACTCGAACATTTGGCGGAATGGCGCCATAAAAAAAAGAATAAATTTTATATCTGCAGGGGTGGTTTCTCGTTCCACTGTCGGCGCCGCTGAGGAAAATGAATGTACCTTTGCTGCTTTTCTGTTTAGTCGTTCAAAAGTACAGTGGCTTAAAAGAGAATTTCAGATTACGTATTCTTTGGAAACTCAAACAAAGCTAATTAAACTGGAAATATTAATCCTGAGCAAAAGTGGTTTTCCTGATCTCTAATTCCACAGATTCAAATTTTAAATACTTGTTCGTAAGAGAGTACTGTCTATTTGGGACTGTCATGGTTTTGTCTATAACTATTTTTTTACGAAACTTTTGCGAATAGGTCCGAGCAGAAACATGTATAAGAATGTCCTTGGAGAACATCCACATAACCTGCAACCACATTTGAAAACTAGAAATCTGGAGCAGTAAAGAGCTGATCAAAAGGAGCTATGCGAGCTTCTACTCTCCGCTCGTAGCGTCGCGTCGGGAAAAGCGTGGGCAAGGATTAAAGAGAAAGAAACGATCATTTCTTGGCGACTGATTACACGCGCCGAGTCGAGCGATGTAACTAATAAAAGAAATATGGTAATAAAAATGGACTTGGAGAGGAAGCGAAGTACGCAAGGCAAATAAATGGATGTGCCAACTACTTCGCTTATTTGATACGAAGAATCATTGTATTGAAATAATTAAAATTTAGAATTTCGAAACGAGTTGCAAATTAAATTGATTAAATGATATAAATTAAGATAGTAAAAAAATTGAAAGAATTGAAGAAGTTCAATATATTATTTCGAACTTACTACGTCCATTAAAGAAACAAAAAAATTCAACGTGGCTAGTATTTCTTCCAGTTGCGAAGGAGGAATTTTTTATTTTGCATAGAGGTTCGGAAAATGTTTCTGAAAAATCTCTGGGAAAAGCAAGGTTCTTCGTGTAATGGAAACCGCCGCGCAAGGGGAAGAGACAAAAATACATATTGACCAGGGCTGTGCGAACGATCGTCCTCCGTTTGACCTTCGCTGATCACTTTAAACTCGATGGGAAGGGGTACAAGAGGGATGAGGGCAAGCTAGAGAATCCTCCGTCGCATAGGGGTAGTTACGACCTCTCATTATTCGCGGCCGCGCAGGTGATTAAGATAAATTATAGCGGGCATCGGCACGATTTACGAGACCTAATTGCAGCCGGCATAGGCGAGAACACAAACAGAGGACCGGCTAGGCCCGGCCCGACCCGACTAGCATGACTCTGTTTCACGAGCGGCAATTATTCCGCATGGGCGTCGGCCTGAACACACTCGATGGAAGAACACCGGGTGAACATGATCAAAAACGAGCGACAACATCATTTGTCTAAAACGAGACTGTTTTCATCAACGACGATTCGTTAGCGTCGATTTTCGTCAAGCGATTTTTCACTTTCATGCACGAGGATTGCGTAAAATTATTTTTCTCGTGCAACTAAATAATGTACATTAAAGAATCACGGTTATTCATTTATTTTTGTTATATATTAGGTTGAGAGTTGGACAAAAATTTTATTCAAAGAAAAATGTCGTATAAAGTGGGTTTTTTCCAAGTTTTTTCCAGTATTATTCTGATTCCATTCAAATTTTTCATTCAAAATCCATTCTCTAATTTTTATAGTGTTCATAAATTTATTTTCGAATTACTCTATTTTTAAAGAAACGTTCGTCCCTCCGATTAACTACGGCGGCAACAATAGTGCAGATGTGATATTAATTGAAGGAATAAGGGAAACGTGTAACAATGGATTTTCATTTCAGAGGCACATCTTTGGAACAGTTCTGAACTCGTGGCTCTCCCGGACAGAGAAGTTTGGAGACATGCTGAACACGTTCATAGAAACAACGCTGAGCCTGTTCACCACAATCTGTAATGAATTACTACCCACTCCACACAAGTCCCACTACACCTTCAATCTGCGAGATCTCAGTAAAGTTTTCCAAGGGATGTTGATGATCAATCCGGAGAAAATCAAGGTCCTTGCCAATCAAAATGATTTTTAATTAAATACTCTATGCAATTTTCCTTTAGTTCATATTAAAACTCCAGATGAACTTGTATTTTTCTTTGATATTTTATTATATTGCAATTCATGCTCCACTTGAATCTGTATTTTTAGTTGAATTTATATTGAGTTGCAATTAAACATTTGATTTTAAATGTTTAATTTCCAGTTAAAGATACTTCAAATCAATTATTTATCTTCTTTCAGTTCCCATGCAGATCCACTTAGAGCTTCAGTTTAATTTTTTAGTTTCCCCCGAGTTTCTTTTATAAATTCCATTTAGACATTTAAATTTTATAAATTTCTTCGATTTTTAATAGATTTTGTAAAGGTAAGAGTGTTGTTTATTTATAAAAACAATCTTTTCAAATCCACTTGTTTCCAGTTACGTGAGAAATTGTTGTTGCTATGGTACCATGAGAATCTGAGGGTGTTCAGTGATCGTTTAGTCAACGATGAGGATAGACAATGGTTCGACAATCTTCTCAGAAGCATTTTACAAACGCAATTCGACTGCGACACGGATACTGTAATCGGCAAAGCTGTATTCTTCTATGGTGACTTTTGCGGGACCAGCAAAGAGTATGAAGAAATTACTGACATGAAAAAGGCACGTACTTTTATAGGTAGCCTATAAATATGTAAAAGTCAAATCGATCCATAAATGGTCCTGTTGAACGAATATAGTTTTCCAAGGGTTAAGACGGTAACCTCGTTTCCAGAATTACGAGGGTACGGGATTCCCGTTCTCATTTCTAGATAATAGAAAAATGGGATTCTTTCAGTAGTCAAATACGATAGATAAAAGATCGATCTAGGTCGCTATCGCCCTGAAAACTCCTATTCTCTCGTTTACGAGGCGTTATTTGCATTATTCGGCAGCATGGAGCTATAAAAATTACTACATGCACAGTTGTGAACGAAAGCATTTGAGGATAACAAACCAAAGGGAATCTGGCTGTTCTAGATGGAGCGAGTGTTGGATGACTTCTTAGAGGACTACAATGGGTCCACCACCTCCCCCATGAAGCTGGTTCTGTTCCAGGACGCGATAGATCATATCTGCAGGATCAATCGGATCTTAAGGCAGCCTCGTGGAAACGCCCTGCTTCTGGGCATGGGCGGGTCAGGTGATGCAGAACTAAATCTAGTACCCTGAAGTGTCTGTTCGGCTTCTTTTTATGTCTTTTCTCGACCCTAACTGTTTCACGGAATGGCGGATGGGTGCTCGTTACCTTGACAAACAGCCCCATAATAATCCTAATAAAAAAACGTAAAAATAACCATAACTTAAATGCTAACGAGCAGGGTCGAATGTAAGATAGGGTGGATAGCGTAATCTTCCACCGTCCAGTTTTTTTCCACGCTTCTTTCTTACCACGCTAAATAAGATCTCGGCGAAATTTGAAATTGAACAATGCCGAGTGATGTGCATTGGCGTGGAATTGGAAGATTTCTTAGAGAATTACTGTGGGTCCATTTCAAGAAATTGTACTGTAAGATGTTCCACTGTATATATTCTTTATTTTACTGCATCATAATTACTAACATTGTACAAGAACAAGTGAAAAATTGTCAAGAATGTGAATGTGCCTTATACAACTTTACAATATAATTTCACATATGTTACAGATGTATAAAATAAGTTAGAACATTTTACGAAATGTCTCGTATAAAAATCTGAGGAAAGGAAAATTAAAAAAATTAATAATTCTTTGAAATCTTCTCTGCTGATGGAGCTCCAAAAGCATGAAATTTCCTGCGACTGAGTATGATATTCTGGTGCCTTTCAGGTCGGCAAAGTTTAACGAGGCTGAGTGCACACATTCAGGACTACATCTGCTTTCAAATCGAACTCAGCGGCGCTTACACGAGCAATGACTGGCGGGACGACATTAAAAAGTCGATGATGAAAGCAGGGATGCAGAGTCAGTTAATCGTTTTCTTATTTTCGGACACACAAGTACGTGCAACTACATTAACTCCATTCCCGATTCATTTCAATTATGCAAATGGCGCGAGCATTTTATTCCCACGCGAAATACGTCGAAAGCAACGTGAAGATGTAAACGATGTAAATCTTGAAGAGTCCCTTCAGGAAACAAAAATACAATCCTCTGAAATGGTCATGCAAATTATCAGGCGATATTCATTGATTTCTGCTATGTTAAATTCATCGAGTCATGTTTCATTCATGACTACGACGACATATTTTAATGAAATATTTCATTTCCAAATGGAGCGAGAAGAGAGATTAAATTGTTTCTGAATCTTTAAAAATTGATGAACGAGGAAAATGTAAAATAATAAACAACTGCTTTTTGCAGATTATGGGATATTTGAAGCGACGTACATATTTTAATAACATTCAGCAGTTTTTAACACGGTTACCGGGATTCTTAGTTCCCTTATTCAAAGGATGTAAGCGTTGATAAATTTTTGTATTTCCCGGCAGAGTTGATTGAATATTTAATTAGAACATACAGCGTGGTTTTTGTTGAAATTTAATTTTCAACGTATTCCATACCGCGAAGTTCATGAAAACCAAATTTATTTACAATCCCGTTGTTTGGTGTGTTTAATTAATTTACGATGGGATTAAGTGAACTCTAAGTATTATGACTAGGATTACAATGCTGTTTGAAACGATTATCTAGACATTCGAACGCCAACAAAATAAAAGCTTTGCATCGGAAATAGTTACAGCTTTTTCAGAAAGTTAATTGAGTATTTGCGGCTTTGTATACGTGACTTTTAAATATTCGACGTGAAAATTAATGGAAACTGTATTTATTATTTTGCCGTTCGCTTCTTTTGATAATTTTCCATCGGATAAAGTGACATGGCTGTGTGTGAAACCTTCTACAGGAAATTAAATATCTTCGATATATTTTCGCAATTTCAGATATTGCTTTACTAAATATTTTTCATTTGGATAAATGATGTCGCATTTTCGGGTTCTATAAACGTCACCATGGGCATCTAAATATTAAATTATGTTGAATGTTCAAATAACAGAAAATTTCCACTGTATCTAAATTTCATTGATTTTAAATTCTAAAATACAACATTGCTGCATAAAATAATTACTGATATATGTGAAATTAATAACTTAATACAAGTCTTCTTGGCGTCGAGTAAATATCAGAATGTTGCTTGAGATAATAACGACCGAGATATATGGTTAGATCGAAGAACCACACTATACTTTCGGTTTGAACCCCATACTGTTAATATTCTTAGAAGAGATCGTTTCTCTTCGCCCTATTCTTTGAGGTTACCCTACTTGTTTCCCGGAAACTGTGCCGAATGGTCTGAGTTAGGTCACTTGATCGTTTTTGACGTGTGGAGAAGAGATTGGGTACAGGAGAAAATTGTATAGGGTGCTGGGAATTACAAAGATATGGGGTTGATATTGCTTGTAGTATGTTAGACAGCATTGAAACAAGTTCATTTAAATATGATCAATGCGGGTCTGTATGCTAAGCAAGATTTGAACTAATATTTGGTTTGTACTAAATTGTGGAAATCAAAGCTTAATACCGGAAACAGGATTAAAAATTTAAAAAAACTGAAGATTTAGTTTCTATTTCTTACAATAAATGCAAACAATTTTTATTTTGCATAAGGATCCGCAGACTAGAAATAAGTAAATAGGCAGGGCAAAAAGTATAAGGTACACAGTGAGGCAAATTCGATTTGGATGAAATGGCACACCCTGTAAAAATCGGTGCGAAATAAAGCAAACAGGGATTTGACGTTTCATACCTGCATCCTCGACCCATCTCCATTTTACCGCGTCAACGGCATCCCGACGAATTTCAAAATAAATCGAAAGGTGAACAACCGACGGTGAATCTGAAATGCCGTCGGTGATGGCTGGAAATAGAAGCTGCGGGATCTATCTCCTTCCGTTTCCGTTATCTTCAGCTACACCTACAAAGTGCGACGACCCTTAACCCTTCACATTCCGCTTGTGTATCCACGGAAATAGAAGAAAATCAATAGATCTTATGTTCTCTCTATGACATTATAAACCAATCAATCCTATCCAACGTCTCCATTGATTACCATCCCACTCCTTAATTATCCGGATACGTGTTTCGCACATAATCAGTTCAATGGAAAGCAATTTACATTACAGGGTGCACCATTTGCATCCAGGAGTAAGTATTAGGTTCCAAATCATTGAGGAAGAATTCAATTTCTACCCAATGGAAAAGATAAGGATTTAAATCTAAGAGTAACGATTAAAATTCTAATCAACGAGTGGGAGTTAGGTCCTATTAATTCTCCTTTTTTTACTATACTATAATCACCGAAAATTACCTAACAATGCTAAAACGCAAAGTACAACAAAGTTTCTATAGGAGCGACAGCCTCGGGGGGATTTGGTTGCATCTATCGTGTTCAACATTGTCGCGTCTATAGAAACTTTACTGTAACACGTACCGGAAGGGGTGCAACTATTACCAATACCTTTGCTCCGAGTTCAAAGCTAGAGCCACGACTAAGAAGTAGTTGGTCTGTTGCAGATAAAGAACGAATCGATGCTGGAGGACCTGAACAGCGTGTTGAATAACGGCGACGTGCCGAACGTGTACCATCAGGACGAGATCGAACGTATATTCCACGCGATGCGTGGTAAGGTGCAGGAAGCCGGGTTGCAGATCAATAGGAGCAACCTTTTCTCTGCCTATGTGAACGACGTTCGGAATAATTTACATCTAGTCGTTACGATGAGGTACACGTATATCCTTCCCTCTCCTTGCTGTTCTACCCATTTTCCACTTTCCTCCATTCCCTACGTACGCCCTTTTCTTCCCCATTTTCTTCCATCATCATCCACCACCCTGTCGACTGATTCGGAATTGAAATGGGAATAAATAACCCTGGCTAACTATGGGTAATAACGGTCGGGACTGGCAAAGGGGAACACGGAAATTGAGATCGTCAGGATCCGACAACGGTCGCTCTCTTGACTGCCCATTCGATCGGTAATGAGTTTCTTTAGAGGCAATTGGCCATAGACGATCGTTCACCGGAGCCATGGTGGGATCGCCGTGTCCTATAGAATTAATTCAATGGTTCTGGACGGTGCTGGGTACCGCAAAACCGATGGAAACTTACCTACCTGCTGGTTATGGTTGTGGATACAAATTCGACTTTGAACAAATATTGTGATGTTATTATATACGATATTGTATTGTTATTTACAGCAAAAAATTCTCTAGACTTTCCCGAATCCAAAACTTTACAAAGACAATAATTTTATTTAAACAATGCACATACTCGGCTCATAAATGGATTAATATCTCGAAGATACGTTTGTTCCGAACGGACTGCGTGTTTTTGTACACCCTGTAGAAGCGGCGGCAAGAGTTCAGTAGATCCTGTCGTGCAATGGTCAGACACGTTCGACGGTAGACGTGACTGAATGCTCGGGGGGAAACATTTTCTTTCCTTAGAAACTTTGTTACATCTTGTCGACAGATGCATCAATAAATTCTTGGTATCTCATTTATGTTTCACGATGTATCTATAGTGTTAAGGCGAATAAATTGAAACGGGATCGATACAGTCGTAGTTGACACTGTTGACAAAGAATTCACAGAGAATTTCAAAGGAACTACACCCGATTCGTTTTTTACACGGTAAATAACATCTTCTCGAGATTGGGAAATTTTGTTTGGAACGTGTTATTTGATAATTTCAATTCCAAAAATCGGTTTTCGAGCTTTATATAAAATGGGTGATTAAATTATCAAAGTTACTATAAATTGACGAGCGATTAAATTCTGTGTTGTAACAAGTCTTCTATAAATCATTTAACAAATATAAATTAATCTCCCTTTGCAGGAAGAATGCAAACATTCGTAAGAAAAAAAGGCAATGAGCTTTTATAGAAAATGATTTTTTATTTGTTTCTGATTTATTAAGGGCATCCAATTATTATACATACGAATGTATCTCCAATGAATTCAGAGTCAAGTACGGTCGCAGTCTATACATAAACAAATAAAGATATATGAAATTTGCAATGTGTGCTTAGAATTTTTATGACATTTTTTCCCATTTATACGCACGCGTCTGCGAATGTGTTCTGTCAAAGAAAAGTGTGAAACTAAACATAACTGAGGTGGAAAATACGTGTACAAGCGAACGAAACGAATGAAAAAGAACGTTCGTTAATACAGAAAAAATATATAAAACACATGTAGAGCCGCATAATATTTAATAACCAAACATGAAAAAAGCTGCTGAAAAAATAAGGAAAGTATAGTTGGGAGATTGTAAAGAAAGTTCGAAAAATAATGAAAAAGATAAATAAAACATACTGCAAGTAAGAAGATCGTGCAAGAGGAATAAAAAATCGTTTTAACGTTGCACATAAGCTTCAATTTATATAGAATCGATTTAAAACTGTATAAAAGGTTCAATTAAATAATAATTGATTGAAAGCTGCATAGAAGGTTTTATCGAGTATAATTGATTTAAAGCTTCCTGCAACAGAATCCAATAGGCAGTGTACGAACGAATGAAACTCGTTTAAAGAAGACTCGTTTAGCACGTTGAAATAAATCGGATATGCTCAACAAACTGTATGGAATTCGATGGAACGTATTGAAAAGGAAAAGAGTATGAAACCAACGTGGCCGAGGAGAAGTTAATCGTCTCAGAAAAAAACATTGTGTAAAGAGACACACGAACGTCCACATATCATGAGAGAAAAATCCAGAATGCATCGAGCATTGGAGGCAACAAAATATTCCAAAATTGAAAGAGTTGCCAGAAGCTTCCCGTGGGTTCCATTTAAAACGTGAACAATACAACTTCCATTTAAAAATAGGTTTTCGTAGTAGAAATTCGCATTGAAACAGATGCGAGGAAATTAATGAAACTAATTGTATTCTTCTAAATAGGACTGCTAAATCGCAACCCGTTCTCATTTTCACAGAAGGTGTGCAATATACAAATGAAAATTTTACCACGAGAGGAAGAGACACCTCAATTATCAATATTGAAAAGTTTCTAAATAATTATGACAAATATTTCAAATTTCATTTATTACGAAAAATAAATTGTTTCCAGGGAACAATAGGACAGCAGTATTAAATAATTATTATGATTAAATTGAAATTGCAAATACGTATCTTATTTGCGATGTTTATGCAGACAAGTCACAGCTCGAAGCTCATTTTCTGCATCTCATATGAAACACCTTTTCATGATCGCCTTAAAATGTCTCCTCCTTGTAGAACTTTTATTATTAAGCTTCTAAAAGAAATGTTTCATAAGGATCCTTTCAAAGGAGGTTCTTAAAGGCAACATGTCTTTCTACAGAGAATCCATAAGAAGAAAATGTTCTTTCAGTGGATAATTCACAGCGCGACACCCGTTTGCACCTCTCCTATGATATGTCTTTCAATAAAAGCTCTAAAATAACTCGGTTTCATGGTTCATTTCTTATAACGGTTCTACAAGATCTGTCTCATGAGAAAACATTTTAGAAATCGCCAAAAACAATGTTTTCTATCGATCTCTGAAAGAATTGCGATGACGTAGAGTGAAAGTGAACGATTATGGCAATAATCTTGATCAATTGGACGCGTCCTATTGATTAGAGCCGTTCGATGACCACTTGCTCCTCGACAGGGCTAATAAACGAATGATCCGTCGTTGACCTAATTTGATCAGACGACGCTTTTGCCTGTTCACAGTCCAATCGGCGAGGTTTTCCGCGCTCGGATCAGACAGTTTCCGGCGTTGGTAAATTGCTGCACGATTGATTGGTTTTGCCCGTGGCCGGAAGCCGCGCTTCAGGTTCGTAAACCTAATTTACTCTCACCTCATCATCATCCACATCCTCGTCCTTGTTCTCTAATGG
This sequence comes from Lasioglossum vierecki, assembly GCA_028455595.1. Lineage (NCBI taxonomy): Eukaryota > Metazoa > Arthropoda > Insecta > Hymenoptera > Halictidae > Lasioglossum > Lasioglossum vierecki. The sequence goes on from CM052339.1 coordinate 1,842,629, forward strand.
ATACGGGACTGTTCGTCGCACCAACAAACGCGATTACGGCTGCTCGTTGCTGCGTGGACGCTCTCCACGAATGAACCGACCGTAATCGTCCTAGATGCGCGATATTAACTGCATTTCGTGCTCACGCGTTTATAGCAACCGCCAACAAAATAACTCCGGCCGGAAAATACGTGTATAAAGATCTACAGTTTTATCTATATATAATTCTATAAAATCGAAATAATTACGTTACTGATCGGCAATTCTTGCAAGTATTACTCATTCGGACTATTACGAACATTTTTTTTTTAATTAGCCAAATCGGTCCAGCCGTTATTAAGTGATGTGCTTACCAACGAACACCATTTAATTTTTATTTATATAGATAGAAGAAGAATTTTTTACGAGTGAGTTGTAACTGCAGTTTCGGCATTTTTCAGAGTGTCGCTATGCAATTTTTGACTGACATCAAGGACGAGTCGATCACCGAGAATATCCTGCAATCGATCGTCAGGATGTGCCAGTACATGCACTCGAGCGTGATTGCTGCGAGCGATATCTTCCTGAAGGTAAAATACTCATTTGTATCTTCTAATGAATTCAATTCATCATAATCATTTCATCTTCTGTTATGCTCATCCACTGTGTGTTGTGAAGGAACATTTCGTTGAGGTGTAAAATATTATGCAGGAACTGAATCGTCACAACTACGTCACACCAACATCCTACTTAGAGCTGCTATCTAGTTACGGTGATCTTTTGAATAAGAAGAAGGGCGAATTGATCGCTGCAGCGAATCGTCTGACCACAGGTATGCAATTTCAATTATACTACTAGCCCGCAGCAGTGGCAAGCAGCAAAGTTACTTTCCGGTGCAATGGAGATGCATCGTCCCTCGGTATCGAAGCATATCACTTTGCTTGCCTTTAAAATATTGCCTTCTCGATCTTTCTATTCAATGATTTATTCGAAGAATTTCCGATAACGTGCTACGTATTAAAATTCCATCGTCAAAACATGGGGAAGAGTCGTAAAATAATAATACTTTTTAGTCGAACTGTTACTTTCAGTATCTGGGTAATATAGAACTTGCAATTCTGGGAACTTATAATTAATCCGATTGACTGAGTGCACAAAATTAATTAGATTCGAGTACATAGTATCATAATCTCGTTAACAGATTACACCGTAACTTCATTTGGTAATTCGATTTCATTGTACCTTGATATCAAGTACTAATCGAATTGCGTGATTCAAAGGTCAGAATTAATTTGATTACCAACTACTGTAATCATTCGTGTAATTGAGATATAACGTCATTCCATGAATAATTATTATTAATTGAAATGTTCGATTGCATGGTAATCGAATTTTAACCATTCAGCTCAATTATATGTCACTTTGTAATTCAAATTGAATACGATGGAGTAAAATCACTACGAAATTGGGTTACTATTTTAATTTAATTTTATTACCACATAATTAAATAGTGCTTTAATCAGGGCATTAACTTATTAATTACACGGCACGTTAAAATAATTAACCACGTTAAAAGAAACTATAAATAAATATATAATGAATAGCACACTCCGAATTACTCCCTAGCGAAATAAGAACACATGTTCGTAGCAATGTGCGACACGAGTACTGCTCCCGAAATTTGTTGTTCAACAACAGCCGGGAATTAATCGTTTCATGTCGGACGTAGAATTCAATCAACGGTAAAAAAATGAACATTGCCGGGACATCCGTCAGACAACGATCAATTTATCAAATAGGGCTCGTGACACTGGGATACTTCGGAAATTACAACGCAGCTAGATGCATACCTCTGATTTTAATTAAAACGGCTAGCCGCGCGAGCACCGCCCATCAATATTGTTTGACTCTTCGAGGCCCTCGCATAACTGTCGATCTTCCTTTGACCCACTTGAAAATACTCGGTGGCCTTGAAATCACGTGAAACGATACCTCGAATAAGCTTCGTACAATTTTTTTACAAAGGGATATTACTTTCCGAGTGAAAATGACAACATGTAATTTAATTATCGAGTTCAATTTTCACGTAATTGAATCACAATGTAATTTAATTAAATAATAATTGAGTGAGTGTGAAAAATGGTTTCCAGCACCATGCCTCCGGGAAATCCATCCAGAAACAAAGTTCCGTGGTTCAAAGGTGAAAGACCGACTAATTTCGCAGACGATAAATTACGCAAAGCCTGTCCGATAGAAGCTCGTAATACGTGCCAACTTTGGGTTATTGATTCCGACTGGGCTGCGACGACAAGCACTACCGCGAACACCGGAAACACTGTCAAAAATTGGAACTCGCTGAGACAAACGAAATTTCCTTGGCTGGATCCCAGTTTATTCATATTTAAAAATATTGGATGAACATGCCACCGCCGAAAATATCCTTGTCTCTGAATAAACGAAACTGTATGTTAGACGACATTTATGTGATCGCCATTTTTCTACAATTTCAACTTCCTTTAAAATATTTCTGATATTACTTGAACTCATTATTATTAATTGAATTGTTAGTATTGAATAATTATCATAAACTCTAATCGGTTGCTAATATAAATCTGCCACCGAAAGTTGGTGCTGATTTCTTTCTTTCAGAAGGTTGGGTCAAAATGGATCCACCATAATAAGATAAAGAATTCTCGGCGAAAATAAAACAGACTCTAGGTTAATATTGTAACATTCGAGTCTATAATAAAAATGTCATCGAGGCACATGACGTCAGAAGAGATAACGTGTCAGAGATATAAAAAGAAGCGTCAGGTTGCAGTTGATCTCGAGAGTTCTATATCTAAAGTTCGTGGAGCGCTATATATTTTTGTTCCTTTATGCGGAATCCTTTGAGTGGTCTTGTTGCTCTCAATCTCGACGGTGCTAAGCCGGTGCCCTAGAAAGCAATTTGTGCTAATTTTCTGGTTTCCAAGTGTTCACCACGTGTGCTGCAACACATACAGAAATAGATAATTATTCATTGCAATGTTCTTCATGTAGCATACGGCCAGTGGGCGTAGCCTCTCGGCTCTCGAGTTTAACATACCCACAGTAGTGTCGCATAGGTCAATCCTCATCGATATACAATTCAATGCGAATAGTACTAAACGAAGAAGTACCAATGTTACTATATTAACTATCTCGAGTGGGCGTGGCTTCATTGCTTTCGAATTGAACAGAGTCTGAACAATTCTCCATAGGACAATCCACATTAATATTCCGAACAAACTGTGCTAAAGAAAGAAATAACAATGTAACGATATAAACTGTCTCAAGTGGGCGTGGCTTAATCTCTCTCAAGTCTAACAGAGCCACAGCGGTGTCCCATAGGACAATCCTTATCAATATACATATAATTCAAAGCAAACAGTACTAAAGACAGAAGTAACAGTGTTACTATATTAAGTGTCTCGAGTAGGCGTGACTTCGCCGCTCTCAGCTCCGCTACGTTCCTACCCGTCCTCTCAGCCAATATTTTCCCAACCCATTTCGCACCATTATCTTTTCACCATCCACGACAACAACTCGATGACATCGATTACTTCAGCACCAGAGAAACGCACGGGATAGGTCGAGCCATTTCGAACCGAAATTCCTTCAGTGTCTATAATGAGCTTTTGGTGACCACGCGGTGTCGCTCTTTGTCCAGCTCAGTTGGAATTCGGTCTGCATCTAACAAAGCTCTGCTGGCATTCCATTTCCAATCCCAACCTCGAATTGATCCAATAGTTTGCGATAGACCCCGATAACAATCGTTCTTGCTTGCTCTGCCAGCTGTAAGCGGCCAGCGTCTCGACAAACATTCCACTGAATCACGTTATAGAAAAAACCACTATGATATTTACCGTGTATCAATAGTAATTATTAATTATCTAGACAAATGGTTAACTCGTAATCTTCAGGTTTGGACAAATTGGCGAGCGCGGAGGTCGAAGTGAAAGACATGCAGGAGCAATTGGCGAAAATGAGACCGCAGCTGGAGAAAGCAGCGGAGGCCACGGCTAAAATGATCCAGAGGATCACTGTCGATACTGTTAGTATGACTCGATGATCGTCTAATTTTTACGGTTGTCTAAATTAGAAAAAACTGTCAACTCATTAATTTTTCATTTTTTTCTGACTGTACTATTGATGGAAATGCGGTTTTGAACAGCCACCCTTAATAAAGTGGCACAGGTGAGTGTCAATTTAATCCTTCGAGGACGAACGTTGTATCGATGGCGCAATTTAATTGTTGCCGTAACAAAAGTTTTTAAAGCTGACCTTCCAGAGCAAAATATTTTAAATGTTTGAAAGAATCCTCGTCCGCAAAGGGTTAATTAACTCTCACTTCGTGTACGACCCACTTTACAGAATGTGTACAAAGGTTAAACAGCGTGTATAACAAAACCGTTCAATGAAACAGCGTTTCCCCGCGTTGCACTAAAGTTCTAACGAGCTAGAGGCTCTTGATCGACAACTCTAGTAAAAACTAGAACTGTTCCCGATAGATCGAAGCCGAGGAAACGAGACAGCAGGCGAAGGAGCAGGAAGCTATCGCTACAAGGATGAAATCGGAGAACCAAGCAATTAAGGACGAGGCCGAGGCCGATTTAAGTACGTCTCTAAATGCAATACATTGCGCAATGTTAAACCAAATGAAAACCAACCATTTCGTAATTTCGGAGTTTGTATTTTATCGCCGAGTTAATGTAAACACTTCGGCTCTCAACAGGAGACCCATTAACAGCTCTCTTAATGACTTTGCTGTACCTGAAAGGATCTTAATCAGTCTCCTTAAAATAACTTTGTAATTTCGATTTTTCTTTATATTCCTTCACCATTAATCATTTTCAATTCATTTAATTCTTTAATCTTAATAATGTTCTTTGTGTTTAATCATCCGAACGTTCTTGATCTTCCACAATGTTCTACAAACTCCTACAATCTTGTAGAAACTTCTGCAAACTTTGAACACAATTAATTATAAATAAAATAAAAAATTTCAGGCGTGGCACAGCCAATGTTGATAGCAGCGGAGAAGAGTTTGAAAGCGTTGAACAGGAACGACATCACCGAGGTGAAAGCGATGAAACGTCCTCCAGTGGGTGTGCTGTTGGTCATTGAGACGATTTGCATCATCAACAACGTGAAACCGATCAAGGTTATTATAATTGAATCAGATCTGCACGTTCTTTGATACATCCGGGCCATGTGTATGCGAATCTCCTCAAGAGGGTGCTGTATTTTGTTGTCTCCGCGACGAATCCACGCGTGAAAATCGCTTCGCTTCCTCCCGCAGACCGAAGCCGGGAAATTCGGTAAGGAGGGAACGAAGCTGGATTACTGGACGCCTGGCAGCCAAATGCTCAGCGATCCGGGTTACTTCCTGAACACGATGGAAAATTACGACAAAGAAAATCTCACCGCTGAGATGATTAATAAGCTGAAGGTCTACATAGAGGATCCGAACTTCCAGCCGTCTAAGGTACGCCACCCCAGTTCTACAAAAATTTCATTCGTCATGCTCGATCCAGGACCGATCGATCGCCCGGCGCGCGTGTCAGGGATTTTCTTTGAAATCCTACACAACGTGATAAAGTGTGCGCGAAATGTTTGTGACACCGTAATGAGAAGATTGTGTGTAAAATGAGAGAACGTTGACTCTTGCTTATCGACGGTTTTCTTTCGCTCACTTGTAGTAAACGATTTCAATTATATTTGTGTAATATAGAGAAATTAGAGAAGGGCCGTAAAGTCACATTTGACAATTATTATCTCGACAACCGTTCTTGGTTTCGACCAAGGAGGTTCTCTCAATCATATCAATATTTTTTCCCGTCAATGAACGTAATCCTGTAACATAAGAAAGTTCTTAATCTGCCAATAATACCCCTGTCTCGGAGTGTCTCGGAAGAATCTGACAGTTTACTAATGATCTTCAGAAAATGGATTATAAATGACTTAATATCTCGCAAATATTTCCAATTTCTGAATTTCTGCACCGGCATCTTATTCTTTAGAAGAGTCGAGCGCCCATCTTGCGCCGCTATAATGTGACTTTGAATATCTCGAAGAATTTAATCAAATTCTCAAGTAGGAATTCGCCTTTCGTCGACAGACGAGACGCGAATGGCGCGAATAGTCGACAAGCTACAGTTTAGAAACTGTTAACGAACAACAGAATGTCCCGTGCTCGTTGAAAAGTTTTGTTGGGACGAATTCAAAATAACGTGCTCGTTTAAAGTCGGTGATATACAGACCTAGTATTTTTTGCGCTCTGGACTGGTGGAATTAAATCTGGAAACTTTAAATAAAAACATTCTTTATTCCGTATTTGTGCAGAAAATATTCTGTTATGCTAAATTGATATCGTAATACTTTTATTATAATCTACAACGTTTCTACTGAATATTATTGCATGAATTGATTTGTTAACGTTTTAGAATTTTTATTTGAAATAATCGAAATTGCTCCCGTTTTAGATCCAATACGTCTCAAAAGCGTGCCACTCACTGTGCCTATGGGTACACGCGATGTACAACTACTACTTCGTCAACATGAAAGTGAAGCCTAAGATGGAGGCTCTAGCAATGGCTGAAGAAGCCCTAGTAGAGACAGAGAAGACGTTACAGGCGGCCGTGGAAAAGCTGCGTGAAGTTGAAGAGGGCATTGACAAACTGAAAGCGCTCCTACAAGCTGAAGAGGACAGGAAAGCTGAGCTCGAGAGGCAGAAACAACTTTGCGAGGACAGAATGGGCAGAGCTGTTAGGCTTATTGCAGGTCTGGCAGAAGAACAAAAAAGATGGAAGATCACCGTTGCTGACATCCACAAGTCCTTGAAGAACGCTATCGGCGATATCCTTCTCGCTTCCGGTACGAATACACTTTTCTCACTGTTTTATACACGTCAAGGTTATCGAGATACATTTCAAAAAACAAACTTTAACAAAATGTAATATCCTGATCTTCGTGTGACCTTGAACAATTTTCCTCAAGGTAGCACTTTCTTCCTTTTTTACGAGACTTCAAGAACATCGAGATTCTTCAATACTGCAATATTATGTTCTTTGTATGATCCTGAACAATTTTCTTTGACATTTGTCTGACCGCAATAGATCGATTCTACTTGAAACTGTAATACGTGCTACGCGCTCTTGTCTGACCAATAGCTATCACATTCTACTTTGATATACCAGTGGTAACAATCAATGCTGAATACGTTCCCCTAAAAAAGTATTAAAAACAGACATGGAACCGTTTTCATTTAAACGCAGTACTATCGAACAATTTATTTCATTCGACACAGTTATATACAAGTAAATTAAACATCTACAATTTCGTGGAAAAGGTTCTCCAATATTTCATTGTTGGTTTAGTGAAAGAAACGTTTCTTTTAATTAATTAGTTTGACCGTGCTGAAAAGTACACTCTTGGAATATGTTATTAAACACATTATTAGTTAGATTATTAGTCAGCTTAATAAATATATTCATAGATGCATTAATACACACAGTAATAAATAATTTTTTAAAACCAACCTCGTTTTTAACAGAGCACGGTGATTGGCATGAAAAACGTCAGAAACTCTCCGACAAGGTTTCACAATTACGAAGTTCACTGTAGTTTCTGTAATTGCATCAAATTTTTCTAAAAATACTATTTAACCACTGGATAAAACTTTCCACAGGTTTCCTTAAAATCGAGATCGTACCATGTTTCACAGCTCCGCGTGTAAGATGATTACTCCGATTGTTTGATTAATCGCTATCACACGCTACTTATAGACACTAGAACGTTCTATCCACCTAACCCATCTAAATGCTTCGTGTTTGACCATTTTCCACGAAAGCTTCCTCTATTTCAGCATCGCTACAACGAATCTCTTCAATTGCAGTAGAACATGCTTATCAGAAATTACTTTTTAAGTGAAAACTTCGTTAAGCGCACGGCGCACACAATTGCTAGTCAGTGAAAGAGTCTAATCCGTCACGCTTCAAGGTGAAACGCTATTTGGGTAAACTCTATTTGTGAACAGTGGAAATAGTATTTACGAACAAGGTATTACAAAAATACGAATCGTAGCAAAATCAGTAGTTTTAAATACTTTAACTTATATCACATTATGATACATTCGCAATAACTTTATGCTGTGTTAGAAGAGAATGATTGCGTGGTTGAATTAGATTGTGACACCCAGTGTATGGGCAGTCGATTAGAAGTTTCCGAGTATCGATGAACGGCCGGGCTTTTTCCAATCGTTTTTCACCTCGGATAGGAGCGATAGCCTACTTGACGCCGTTCACGGACACGTACCGAGCCAGCCTATTGAGTTCCTGGCAAGGACTGCTGGAGGGTGTGCCTCACACGCCGGGCAGCGACCCTGTCTCGACTCTCGCCGATCAGGTGGAGATAAGGAAATGGCAGATCGAGGGCTTGCCAAGGGACAGCTTATCCGTGGAGAACGCGGTCCTAGCGATGCAGTCTAGTCGATGGCCACTTTTCATCGACCCTCAGGCACAGGCGAACAAGTGGATACGCTCCCTGGTGAGTCGAGATCAGACACTTAACCGTTTAGCACCGAAATTGCCTCGGTATCTGCTTGCTCCACGAAAAAATGTCTCGACATCAAACGATGCACACGATGTAATCATCGATTTTTTTATGTATCACTATTTTAGCGAGATCTGAAGATGACCATGATCCTTCGATTCATAACTTGTAATGTTTCAAATACATGTTATCGAATGTCGAGTAAAATGCAATTGAGGTGTGTGAGGTGAAAAGTTGATGATCATTGGGATATTCAAAGAATAATTTCAAGATTCCAAAGTCACTGGTATTTTTTAAATGCAGAACACTATAATTTTTCTTCGATAGCCTTGGAAAGCATGAGAAATCAAATTCAACGTCTACCAACAGATTCAATGATCGGAACAGTACAGTGGTGATAGTCGTTGGGTTCGATTTCTCGCACTCTGGAATGAGAGGAAATCGAAGTAGAAATACAGGTTGCCATTGTAAAGCATATCGATGACCTAGAAATCTCACAGAAGAGTGGCCTTGGGACGGTATACAAGTAAAACATATTTAATAATATTCTCGCAACTATCCATAAACTTTTGGAGGACATTGTACGTTTCCATCGCCATCTCCGAAATAAGAAAAGGTTAAGCCTGATTTATATTCTCGGCGCTATGCATACAAACGACAGTCCTCGAAAAAAAATCGTAAAACGGCAAGGGCAGAAACCCTTGCGTCACGGGGGAGACACCCATTTCTCGTTTTGCTATGCTTAGGCTGCGAAGGTAGGCTAGGGTGACTCATAGCTATACTTGGCGGAAATTAATATCGAGATTTCTTTTTAAATTCCATAGTCGACAGATATAAGCACCATCCTAAATTGTACACATTACAGTGAGCAAAACAGCACAAGCAAAATTGAAAAATTCTAGTGTGTTTCTGGAAAGAAGATAGAAGTATGAAATATCTTTGTAGCCATAACAGCTATCCACTTTCATATTACTTCACACTTGTGAAATCGGAGTAGATTGGACAGCTATCGTGACTGTGTAGGTATTTCAGTGTCCCGTTTCGAAAAATGAAATTTGATTCGTTTGAGTTTCCATTGTACTTTCCAAGATAATTAATTTCGTAGGACAAATATTAAAATTCAACTGTGAATATGTTTTGTTGTACAATTACTTACGAACTCTCTGGAATTTAAAGATATAGTTTAACAAAATTATCTAGGTATAAATAATTGTTAAAATGACATATCCGAATAAATCTCATTTCCAATGTTCACGAAAATAATGCATCAAATCGAACGAGTTCGTTTGACGAAACAAAGACTGTACAATTGAGTATACCTCTTCCTTCGAATTATGTGCTAATCAGCTTTGCAGTTCTTTTCTGCGAAACGGAGGCAAAGAGACGTATTTTCACTTAATTACGCATAATTAGACGGAAGTCTGGAAATGAAGAGGTTCGAGGCTAAAACGCCGTTTAGCCCGTATTTTGTTCGATAACGCGCACCTGGGACTTGATGCGAATTTAAAATTAAAGGCTACCGTTATTTCAGGTCTACAAAACGATCCTGAAGCTCCTATACCCTACATAGCACAGTCTAATTTGATTAACTGCTGCTCCCCTCGCAATTGAATCCCAAGGTCCTTTGTCCAATTCATCTGGAAAATTCTCGGAAAATTATATGCGAAATTATATGCGAAATACGTACATGAATATTATTATGAGCGGACAGAATTTTACGATCTGTCCCACTTATTCGGAACAGTCTTATGAATAAATGATAATAAGGGATAATGTAAAAAACATTCTTAGAAAGACGTGGAGCTTGAATAAAATAACACACTATACTAAATGACCGAGTGTGACACATAAATGAGAATGTCGCCATTGTTTTTGTAGCTCTGGAAAAATACGTAGGATAAATTTTAAGAGGTGTATTTTGACGAAGGTGAAAAGAATTTTTTTCACAATAATTCTGTCAAGAAATTTCAAGGTCATTGGTATTTTTCAAAAGCAAACATATATTTCTGTTTCGATGTTCTTGTAAAACCTGAAAAGACGAGTTCAACGACTACCATGACTATAGTGTTCCGACCAACTGATCTCGAGACATCATATCTTTCAGACATAATTATTTCTAGTTTGAACAATGATTGAAAAAATTTAGGTTTCCATTTGAGGAAAAATATCTTAACGACCTTCACAGTCAATGTCTGCAGCAGAAGATAATTATGGCTCGATTTAACGTATTCCTTTTGCATTGTTGTAGTACAAGCAAGGAATATCCATCGCAAAGATGGCAGACAAAGACATCCTCCGTGTCTTGGAGTCCTGCGTCCGGTTCGGCAGAGCTTGTTTGATAGAGAACGTTGGCCTAACACTGGAGGCCGGCTTGGATTCCATTCTCATGCGATCGTTGTTCGAGCACGGCGGACAATTATGCGTGAAGATCGGCGAGAACATCGTCCCTTACAAGTCCGAGTTTCGTCTGTTTATGACTACTCGACTCTCGAATCCACACTACACGCCGGAAACCTCGGTGAAGATACTGCTAGTCAATTTCGCGCTCACAGCCACGTAAGCCGCCAAGTTGATTGATTAACCGCAATTGCACCCACGGATCCCGCCGGTCTCAAATTTAATTAAACGCCTACGCTGTACCGTGTGCGCATAAATTGTAAACACGGGCATCTAACATCTCAATTATTTTTGGTGACCTAAGAATAGATGGATACAATTTTGAAAGACAGATTTGACGATGTGGTGAAAAGAATTTCTTCTCAAGGTTATTCTCTCGAGATTTCAAAGTCACCTTATAGAGTATGAAAAGACGAATCCAACGACTACCATGACGATACAAATCCAACCGCTTAATTCCGAGATACTCATGTTTGAAAGTATTAAATAATTAATTTTCAAACCCAAATATCTCGAGATTTGACGAACGGAATGATATGATGTTGGTAGTCGTTGAAATGGGCTTCTTGTGCTCTACAAGCACATCGAAGAAAAAATATAAATATTAAAAGTATTCGAAAAATCGTCGTATCTTCAAGCAAAATTCCTCGTTAGAGGTATAACAGTTTAGACGTTTGCTAACGTGGTGAAAACGTGAAAATTCGCGTGTGCCGCATGGTAACCTTGCACGTTCGGTGTGAAAAGCGGTTTAGAGGATCAAGTGCTCTCGTTGGTCGCGATCCAGGAGCGGCCGGATCTCGAACAGGCGAGGAACGCTCTCATTATATCGAACTCCGAGATGAGAAGCGAACTGTTGGAGATCGAGGACAGGATTTTATACAGACTCTCGTTGTCGGAGGGCTCGGCCGTTGACGACATCGACTTAATTCTCACTCTGGAGGCTTCGAAAGTCAAAAGCGAAGAGATTAAGGTACGCTTATTGCGAACACTACACCTGATCTCAGATTTCATAGCTATCCTCCTACAATCGTGACTTTCCTGATTATTTTAATGGCTAGTTTTTATTCTCGTATCGGATTCCGTCGTGCAATCGGACCTCTTCCACAAAGTGAAATTTACTTCTCATCCTCCCACTGACAAGGACACTTGAACATAAGACAATCAATTAATTTATTGTAAATTCAATTATATTTGTAAATACAGTGTTCAGTTTCGAATTATTATGTTCGAGCTAAACAACATTCTAATTTGTCGATGTAAAATAAGTGAACGCGTTTTTTTCTTTCATTGAACCATTAACTAATAATTTTCTGTTATAGAAATTTCTTTCGTATTCTTATGTTTCGAACGCGTCTGTATAACTGTAACAATAGTTTCTCACGTTTCGAGTGAATCATGTCATCCATGCTATTAGGTGAAAATGGAAGAAGCGGAGATCACTCAGGCGGACATCGAGATGACTAGGTCCCTGTACATTCCAGTTGCCATTCGAGGACAGATACTATTCTTCTGCCTCTCCGATCTGCAGTATATTGATACCATGTACCAGTACTCGCTCGAATGGTTCGTCGAGATCTTCAACAACAGCGTCCAAGCTACCGAGAAGAGCGGTACTGTAACATTATTATTACTATTAGGCTTCTAAGAACAGATTTTATCAACAGTCAAAATGACCAGTTCTTTCTGACCAGATTTGCATGGGACCCCAATCTTTAGTAGTTCCAAAGTGTACATATGTTTTTTTAGGGCCGTCCTATTTCAAAATAGTGTAAAAAAAAGAGTTTAGAGTTATTAGAGGATCAAAATGAACAAGACTCACCTATCGGTCGCGGGAAAGTTGGATCGGTCGTCGGACAGCGTTTACGGTGATTAATATTTATGGTACGCCGAACCGGGGTTGAGCAGAGCAAACAGGAGTGGCGTCGCATCCCGATTTGCTGTGCCCCTTCTGTTCCCACGGCCCTCGTCCTTCTTCCTTTACTCCGAAGGACGTGGGTGGTGTCGTAGATAAAAAGTTGAATCGCTGTCACGAACAGAATCTCTCGTGTCTAACTGTATACACCCGAAGACGCCGTGTGTCTGCGAACTTTTATTAAAATTTATTGTCGTGCACGTCTCGAGCGAAATTTTCCGATGCGATATGAGTGTACAGTGTACCTCTATATGTATAAATAGCTCATATCCAAAGAGACCAAACACGTTCTTATTTATCCTACGATCGCCTCTCATCGCTCCAGGATAATTCGTTGCGCAACCGATTTTATATTAGGTCAAAGTATATAAAAGTATATAATAGTATAAAGTAATAGGTAAAAGTGTTTCGAATGAAAGATCGAGGGTAAACTTTCTTCCTTGCGTAACCAGAATTTTTTGCCTGTCTCCTATAAATCTTTACCTTTTTCCTATGTTATCCAGTAGATTTGGACGAGAAGATGTAAGAAATCTACTGGATTACATAAGAAGAAAGGTAAAAATTTATAGGAGAGAGAAATTTATAGAATCTCTTCAAAAATACAAGAATAGAAAAGACAAAGTGTATTGTAACAATAATTTTTTTTAATTTGGCTTGCTGACTAGGTTGTGGTATAAATAATAGAAGAAGATTATTATTATTATTATTATTGTTACAAGCCGATTATCGTTGCAGCAAATATCGAGGAGAGAGTTGCGAACATAAATCGGAAGTTCACGTTCTCCCTGTTCTCAAATGTCTGCCGCAGCTTATTCGAAAGGCACAAACTGCACTTCGCTTTTCTGGTTTGCGCTCGGATACGAATCAACGACAAATTAATCGATCCCATCGAGTGGCGACACTTTTTAGCAGGCCCTGAACCGCTTACAGTAAGATTCGCAAATGATTTTCCCATTATCATGAAAATACAATAATAAAATACACAAGGTGATCCAACATTAAAGCCGTCCGTCCACGGAGCCGTCGCGTCATATACGCGTACGTGACAAAATATCGATTGCTGTACGATTCAATTCTGCAACTAATGTAAAATAATTGGCGTCTGTCTGTCTGGCAAAAAGTATTTTGCACGTAGTTGTTTTTTACGTTGAAAACATAATTCACGAAAAAAAGTTCGTGAACGCGTCTCTGACGCGACGCAACGTTGACCAAAGGCCTTAGTTCGAAAGAACTCGTCACCCGTAAGCTTTCGTTGAGCTGTCAAGGTATCGAAACATAGATGGATCGGTAGATTCGCAACACGCGTCCCAGATAGGCTAGGGCACCAGCTGCGAAATTGATGGAATGCATAAAGATTTCCCTGTAGGACCAGGCAAATCCATCCCCGGATTGGATCACGCCGCGATGTTGGAAAGAAATCCAAGCGTTGGAAAACTTGGAGAAGTTTGGAAAGTTCATCGATTCGTTCCGAAAATCGCTGAGCCAGTTCAAAAATGTGTTCGACGATCAGGACGCGCATCTGTGAGCGAAACCAAGGCTTACCAAGCCCATTTCACATCTTTTTTCACCTGCCTCCAATGTCCCGTGAAAACCGCCAAGCTCCCCGAGGATCCATTAGAACCAGTCGTGTTTAATCTGATTAAAAAGTTTGTCATCTAATGAAGTTAAAAATTTCCCATACAGTCTACGGTGCATTCACTAAATTCACTCGTTAGGTGAACACGGCTCGAGTGGTGCTTTGATCAAACTTTCCTGCCATTCTCTGGATTCCGAATTAACTTTTGAATTGTTCGATATCACCTCGTATCACGAAATGCTGCAGCATTAAATTTAACAGAATTTAGTACAATTTTCATTTATTTTGGATTTAAAAATGCTATTGCTAATGAAAATAGAATTTTATTTGGTTTTTCTGCGTCAACCAGAAAAGATACGCTTATGTTTCCTACATAGAATTATTCTGGAAAGTCTCTCGAATGCAATGGTATATTTTTCATAGAATAATAAACATTGGAGCAGGTTTGAAACATATTTAAAGCGAGATAGACACCATTAATCTTTTACTTCTAAAACGCAGAGCCTCGTATCCCATGCCCTGGGAGTCGGAGCTAGACGATTTCCAAAAGATGCTAATCCTGAAGTGTTTGCGTCCCGATAAGGTGACAAATGCTATGCAGTTATACTTAGCGAAATACCTGGGTCGCGAATTCGTCGAACCGCAAACCACAGAGTTGTCCGCGGTGTATAACGAGTCGTCGCCAACCACTCCAATCGTGTTCATCCTGTCCGTGGGTACAGATCCGGCAGCAGAACTGTACAAATTTGCTGACAGGCTGAAAATGACCACAAAATTGTTTGCTATATCCCTTGGCCAGGGTCAAGGTCCTCGGGCCGAGGCCATGATGAGAATGTCCGCTGAACAAGGCAATTGGTGCTTCTTCCAGGTAACGTCCATTCTCACCTTAAAAATCCTCAAAAAGATTGTCTGAATAATAATGTCCTTGTATTAAAATTTCTTGATAAAAAAACAGTTTTTACTACGCTTATATTCACAGTTGTTTAAAAGGTAGAAATATGTCATTTCACATAAAGGTCTGTCATTAATAATGTTAAATTTATTCGAGGGCATTTGATGGTAACTTTTAAATAGATTGCTATTTAAATGGTTAATGGTTTGGCTGTTTGAATAATATATGTATAAGTCTGCTACGGACGTATTTTTATTAGAAAATTTGACTAGACAAATCGGTGGCCACTCTATCGCGGTAATATGATAGAAGGGAATCAGTAAGATCGCGGCGTGAAATGTCGCATGCAAATCGAGAGCCGGTTTTCGCCTGAAAAGGAGGCTACGTGGTATCCCACGACAAAAAGTATAGCGATCGTCGATCAAAGGAACGTTCTCGTTTAAGGAAGAAAAAGGTGAACTCGGAAATAGGAAGAGAGATAGAGAAGAATAAAGGAGAGAGGGGGTAGATGGTAAGATGGAAAAGAGAGAAACGAGGGTTTTTTCCGAGCTGATGAGAGAAAGGACAGGGAAAAAAGAGGTATTCTCCCTTATCTAGAATCTAAAGGAATGTATACAGGGTGTTCCGAGATCGCTGTACTTCCTTGAAAGGGGCGATTCCTGAGGTGATTTTAAGTAATTTTTTCCTTCGTGAAAATCTTCTCCGCGGCTCTGTTAAGAAGTTATTAAGAAGTTACTTCAAATCACCTCCGAAATCGCCCCTTCCAAGACAGTACAGCAATTTTCGGACACCCTGTATGAAGAGGATCAGCGAGGAAATGATTTATCAAAACGTGAAATGGGCCAGAGTTCGCCAGTTGATAGCAAAATGAAAGAAGAAAATGGGTTTGTACGGACGAGGCGTGGGAGTAGACTAATCAAATAATGTATCTTTTTGACACAGGCACCCTTTTTCTAGCTTGAGTGCTTTTTAACTGGGGATGAGAATTTATTTTATCCATTTTTACTCGAAAATTAGACACTTCTTCCGACTTAGAATATTCCCATTCCCCATGATTTCTGAAATTTGATGGATATACAATAGCTAAATGTTTAGTAATTGATTAGATACTAATTATATATAGATAATATTATAGATTATATAGATAATAATTAAAAAGAAACCTCACAGAATTGTCATTTGGCGCCGAGCTGGATGCCAGAAATGGACACGCTGGTCGAGGCTCTGTCAAGAGGCAAGAGCCATCGCGACTTCCGGTTATGGTTGACCTCTGCCCCTTCACCGGACTTCCCAGTTAGCATCCTTCAAAACAGTACCAAAATGACGATCGAGCCTCCGCGAGGCATAAAGGCGAGCAACAACAATATTTTTATTAACATGTTCGCAAATCAAAAAAGATACATATATGAGACTATTTTTCAGTTCACGTGAACGTCTTCTTTTTATTGCTTCTGCTATTAGGCGAACATGTTCCGAGCATACCTGACCCAAGTGGCCGAAATGCAATCGTTCCTCCAATCCACTCATCCAAAAGTTCCTCAATTCAAGTGGTTGGTCTTCTCCCTGGGACTGTTCCACTCGGCCCTTTTGGAAAGAAGGAAATTCGGGCCCTTGGGCTTCAACATACCGTACGAGTTCACTGACGGTGATCTAACCATATGTGTCTCGCAATTGCACATGTTCATCTTGGAGTACGACACGGTGCCGTTCAAGGTAAGTCCGCTAAACTACTATGAATTAATTTATTTAGACTTTGAACCTTATTGCAAATTTGATTTGTAAATTGAAGGTTCTGATATACACTGCCGGTCACATCAACTATGGCGGTCGAATCACGGATGACTGGGATCGTCGATGTGTCTTGACAATCCTCGAGGACTACTACAAACCAGAAGTCCTCTCGTCGACCTACGTGTTCGACCAATCAAGACACTATTACCAAGTAATCATTTTTAGATCATTCGACGATTAAGCTACTGAATGGGTGACATAAAAGAATTGTAAACCAAGTCCAAATTCTTGGCCGAGAGGACGAAATAAATAAATACTACTTAAAAAAAGAGAGATTTCTTGATTTTTAAAATACTTTTTCTATTACAGTTGTCAGAAACAGCGACGTTCGAAGAATACATCGAGTATATAAAAACGTTTCCATTAAACGACGACCCGGAGATGTTCGGGATGCATGCGAACGCGGACATAAGCTGCGCCCAGGCGGAAACGTATTCATGCCTAGAGACGTTGCTTGCACTTCAACCTAGGCAAGTCGGAGCTGCTGCAGCCAGCACCGAAGAGGTCACCACGCAAATCGCCGAAGACATGCTCTCCGAAATGCCTGAAACTTTCAACTTGGCCGCTATGCAGACTAAGTACTCGAAATCTTGACTCTGAATTTTCAGTTCCTCTCAGAATCTACTGTAGCCATCGACTTCAGATTTTTCGAACATTACCCTCTGGGGTAAAAGTGGCGACGGCTTTACAATGGAATGAGTTGCCACACACTGCACAAAATAATGATTCCAGGTACCCAGTGTTATACGAGGAGTCCTTCAATACGGTGTTGCAGCAGGAAGCAATACGGTACAATGGGTTATTGGTCGTGGTGAAAACATCGTTAAAGGACCTTCTGAAAGCTTTGAAGGGGTTGGTCGTGATGTCCGAGCTACTCGAGACTGTAGCCAATAGCTTGTACAACAACAGAATACCGAAAGTTTGGCAGGACAAAGGCTATCCGTCGCTGAAGCCACTTGGTGAGAGTCGGTTTTTCAATTCCATCGAAATACCTTGATCATTATTATTCGTTACATTTTCGCTTCTAAATAAACTTCACCAAACAATTATTAATTGTGTAATTTTGAATTACAGGTGCCTGGTTCCTCGATCTGAAAGATCGCATCGCGTTCTTAAGATCGTGGGAGGCTAATGGTATACCTGCGGCGTTCTGGATCTCTGGTTTCTACTTTCCGCAGGCTTTTCTCACTGGAACGTTGCAGAACTACGCGAGAAAGCACGTTGTTTCCATCGACACCATTGATTTTAGTTTCCAAGTATGCCGCAACAGCAAATTACTGTTCAAACTATTTATATTTCGAAACACGTGGGAAATAGACTACTTTACGGTAGCAATTTTCATATTCATTGCTAAATTCGAAACAACCCAATCCTTGGGGTCATACATTTTGATTGCTGGCTTGTTTAAAAACTGCGCTTGTATCTATATCAGCTGTGTATCTAATTAATTGAATAGTTTTCAATAGTTTCGTAGCGAAGCATTAAATAACTAAATGTTACAGGTACTGAGCACCATGCCAACCCAGAGGCCAAACGATGGCTGTGCGATCTACGGTCTGTTCCTTGAAGGATGTCGTTGGAACGTCAACCACTTGGACGAGTCCCTTCCAAAGGAGTTATATACCGGTACCTCCATCGAAGATTTTCATTGAGCCGATGGCTTTACTTTTTGTTTATTTATTCGCAGATATGCCTCCGATTTTATTGTTGCCCGAAGTGAACCATCGAGAGCCTCCAAGGATCTATACATGTCCTGTTTACAAAACCATTCAGAGAGCAGGGACTTTAAGCACAACAGGACACTCGACCAATTTCGTCCTACCCATGGAAATACCTAGCAGAAAACCACAAGCTCACTGGATCAAACGAGGAGTTGCCATGATCTGTGCTCTAGATTATTAATTTTATTAAAATTATTATTTAGATTAATTTTAGAAAAATTAGAAGAACTGTGACTTGAGAAATATTGGTAGAAGTTTTTCTGTGAGCACCTGATTAATGGAGTACTAGGTTTACAAGGATTATGAGTTAAGTTAATTTGAAGTTTAAATAAAAGATACGAGGATTGTTAATTTATCATTATTTGTTGGTAGCTCTTTTCAGAACTCGAGAAATGAATTTATGGACAGAATCATATTAGTCAAAACATTGCAATGGTATAAGAAATTGTGAAGATGTGCTTCGTCGTTGTCTCGAGAGCTACTTTATGTATCATTTTCGTACATCTTTGGATCCTTCCTTTTGAGTCTCTTGTTTTCCTTTTTGGCCCATGACATGACCCATGCTCCCGTCAATACAGCTACAATAAAATATATAGATTGAGTCTGAAGAACCAGAACACTTGAATATCTTTGTTTATATAAAGTTTATGTAATATAAAGATACGAAATTATATTTCTTTTCATGTCTAAGGCATTCTCGAGACGTAAATCGCATTATTCATCGTTTCTCGTTAAAAATATCGAGAAATCAGGAACAATAATAGTGAGCATTTGAAGTCATAATACCTGGAGCCATACACACACCATTTTCCGCAGCTATCCTAATCATACTTGGCACGGTCTGCTTCAGAAAATGTGTCCAGTATTTCTGTTCGAAACCGGTCAGAGTGTAAAACACAATTCCGCGTATTCGAACTGGTATAGTCCCGAATTCAATCCCCATGATACACGGTTTCTCAAATTGCCATTGATAGTTTTGAAACGGTTCAGGTAACAAAGGAAAGTTTAAAAAGTTTGTTCTATTGTTCCTATTCTATATTGGGGAACACGTTTTAAAATTGACTCGGAGATTAAAGGGGGTAGATTCGTTTCCAGGAGTGTATAATTCGGTGTTTTCAGTTTTCTTACGCACTCTAGGCTGTATTCTGGCTGGAGTAAGAAACAGAATTATATTCCAAGATATTTCAGACGATGTTTTAGTGATGGTTTTTAAAGTTTACAATATTAAAAAGGACAAAAAATTCATAGAAATATTGTGCTTAATTGAGAAAGTATTGAATAACCTAACTTATCATTGACTTGTCATTGAGTCGTTCTAGTGAATTCCGACAATTGTCGGCCGTCTGACTTATCGTTGACTTGTACTACTGAAACTAAGTTTTAGAAATTTTTCGCCAATTTTTGACCGACTGACTTGTCGTTGAGTTGTAGTACTACATTCCGAAAATTTTCGGTCGTCTGACTCGTCATTGACTTGTACTACTGAAAAGTATATTACTTTCAAGAGCCTCGAAAATTGAACTTCGTATTAGGAAAATATGGTAGTGAAAGAGGTGACATCAACTTTAAAATATATTAAAAAATAAATGTATTGTGATAAAATCGTATGATCTTTTTTACAATTACTTTCGAACCGATTGATCAGTTTAGCAAGTATCTCTTACAATTAAATCACATCACAGTACGAACCGTACTACATATACCGAATTCTTAAAAAAAAATTTCACACAGAACACACACACATTTACATTAACCTACAGCTCACGACTTACGAGACTCATACTCATCCTCGAACAAATTTTCTGCAAAAATGACAACACTTTATTTATCGGCTACAATAAACTGCTAATCCCTGAGTCGTATTCGAGACAGCCATATTTTGATTAGTTTAAATATCTCTATAAAAGAAAGAAAACTCGACCGCGCTTAATCTACGAGAAATACTCGATGTGCATACATTTATTTTAAAATAAATAAAGATCTACGTCGTTTGTATACAAACAGCGGCACAGAATTGCACTGTGGATCATTGTTTAAGTCGTTCGACCATCCAGTTCAACAAATGCTGACATTCGTAATCGCGGATCCAGTTGTTATAACTACGTAATAAATTACTCGACAAATTATACTAATTTCACTCGATGGGTATCGTCCATGGGTGATCCGGGATCACACCGTACTGTATGTCCAATAAATGTTTCAGGAACTTCTGGCAAACAGGATGCTCTTGCTCCAAAGTTGGTATGTACAAAGGACGGCCCACAAACTCGATGTACGACACTGGACTGACTACGCATGCTGTTCCTGCTCCGAATAGCTCCAACAACTACAGTCAAATTAAATTAACGATAAGTAACATTGCGTATTACATTTATCCGTAAATATACAACGCGATTTAATCTTTTAATATTTATTATTTATATTAAACATTTTTAAACATGCCCGAGAGCTCCGAAAATATTCGAGTTGGCCGATCGAATAAAAAATTATCCTAAAAATTGTCTGCAAAATATATAATGTAGAAGTAAAAATCTGAAGCGTAGTAATTAGCAAACAATCTTACCCTGTTCTCCGACAGCAACTGGCAAACTTCGTTCATGCCGAATTTTCGTTCTGTGACTTTGAACTGATTCCATTCCCTAGCTAATGCTAGAATCGAGTACCTTGTAACCCCAGGAAGAATCAAGCCGCTCGTCAAGGGTGGTGTTACTAATTCCTTCTCTGAAAATAATTCCCTCTATTAGATAATGTCGAATACGATAATAAACACTAGAATTGTCGAACATTGAAAGTGACTTTTTATGTTTTCTATTAACCCTCATTCTCTCGTCGCAAAAAAGTTGTATAAAAGATTCTATGCCACTTTCTCACCCATTTTTGCTTCACACTTTAAATTAATAAACATATGGCTTACCACCATCTTCGTTGATGTAGAACATGAAAACGTTCATTGTTCCAGCTTCGGTAACTTCGTTGTCTTCTCCGTAAAGCCACAATACTTGCTGCAATCCTCTTCTGACGGCCTCCCTTTGCACGTGAATCGTAGGACCATAATTGCTACCTACTTTGTAGCTGCCACAACCTCCTGGCCATGCTCTAGTGTACTGTGGATCTGCTAGTAAAGAGACACCAACTTTGTCACCAGTTTTCTTAAAATAGGAGCCCACGGGTGATAAAATAACGTACAGTAATGCTGACTCTGAGGATGCCACTCCCAGCGTTGGCTGCACAACAAAAAAAGAAACATCCAATCATTATACATAACGACAACAATTGCGATTTAATTCCCTATACATGGTGTTTAAAAATCCCTTGAGTTATCTACTTCGTATTAAAGAAGAAATCAATTTCTCCCGCTGCATTCCTGAAAGCAACGGTATACAGTAATCCCTTGATTCTTGTCTAGGAGGTTGTTCATTGAGCAGACAAGAATCGCAAGAACCGCTCCGACCGCGCCGAGGGAGACTACAATAGAGAGTCGAACATAGAGAAGGACTAGGCTTAGACAAGAATCAGGACCTCGAACCATGGTAAGTATTCGGATCTTTACTATATTTTTTCCAATATTAAAAACAAAATAAAAATGGTCTGTATTGATTGCAAGAAACAGAAGCTGAATAGAATGTTATTTCTTCTCTTAATGATTGTAATAGTAATCATATAACATCTTCTATTTTAAAAATTGTTCAACATTTTCGAATTTCATCTACTTAATTTTGCTGTAAACGCATAAAAAGATCCGCAGCCTAATTATAAATATTTGAATATATCTAAACAATGCTCAAAGGCTTTACCATTTACCATTTTTACCGTAAACAAATGAACGTCTAAGTCTAAGAATAAGCCTGACCATTTATTATTTCACCGAAACGACACATGACACATGACCCGATACAATCTATTCTCGTTCACCGTCGAGTACGCAACGTAACACAGTAAGTTGCATTCGAATTGTTTAGAACCGTCTCGTTCCGAGCCAATCGTTGGCCAACTTTCATCATCGGTTTTCTGTTTGTCGGTTTTTATCTAGCACGGGTTTACTGCAACATACTCTTCTGCATCAATCATAACGTACGAGGAGGGAGACCTCCTCGGGATCTGTAGAGCCATATCTTTTGGCCCTGCCCCAACAAAACATCACACGTCCCCGTTTATCGGGCTTATTATCGCGGCTCGTATTGGGAAACCGCGACTGATTACTTTCCTGTTTCTGTTTTAATGACATCTGTGACATAAGTGACACGATTATATTCTTCGCTATCGTTTCGAAAGATTACAATTAAACAGAATAGAATAAATACGTGACGTTTGCCAATACAGATATCGGAACCACGACCTTTGTTCCGAATTCATTTCGAATATTATCCCGGGTTGAAGAAAGTTTCGCTACTTACGTCTATACCTTGTCTTTTTTTAAGAGCGGTAGGGAAATACCGTTACGTACACCGTCCATTGATGGAAGTTGTGGGGTAGTGTGGAACTCGGCTCCTCCTAAGCTGACAGTTGGGGGAACGGGACTAAAATTGGAGGCTGTAACTTTTCCGAAGCTTTGAAAGAACGAAGGGAACTTCCAAGTCTTCCGATTCTCAAGAAATCGAAGCTTCAAAGCTTTCGACCTTTGAAGAAAAGTTACAGCCTGTTCGGGAATCCTACACAGCGCCGCAGCATTCTCTAAATAGCAAACAACCGAGCATTCCCCTCTTCGTTGTTTTTGCACCTAGAGGACGCGAGCTTCAAATCGAGCCTCCGATATCAAATCGTGCCTCCTTTACACATAAATTACGTGCAACCGCATCTTGTTAAGGACTATTATCATATCGATATCCACGATATCTCCACCGATTCTACACTCCAGTTTCTCGACTCTCCTTCACGAATCCAAGATCCGCTTACCAGCAACCGAAACACAGCCCTACTGAAATCCCTAGCCATACCCACTAAAACCCCACCATCCAAGGGACTTAAAAACCCCTTCACCTATTAACGTCCGACATTGATAGAAGGTAGACCCATCCTTCACAAAGGATTTACTCAATTCCAAATACTTACGTCTATACCTATGAGAGTCGGTCGTATGTACAGACTGGAGGCCGTGGAATGAGGAACCCATTCCTGGTCTATACTAATTAATCGGCAGCAACACTTGATCAGCTCGTCGCCCAGAAACGTCGGCAGCCCAGTTCTCATCGCCGAACTGTTCATTCTATCCATGTTCAAATCTGGCCTGAACAACCTGATCTTCCCGTCCACTCCTCTGTAAGCTTTCAAACCCTCGAACAACTGAAACAATACGCATTCGTTTCGCTTCTTTAGTCAAGTTGATGAGTTAACATTTACATCTTAGGTTTTTCGGTTATGTGTTCCGCATTAAAATAAATAAAAGTCACACAATGTTTCGGAAAAATTTACCTAAAAATAACAGAACAGTGTAATTTATTTCGGGAAAACTCTGGGGAATGAGGGTTAATGCACTAATTCGCAAGTACCTCTATCGCGTAATGCAACACTTTCGAAGCAGGATGAAGGACTAGATTTTCGAGGGGCGTGATCTCCGGCACCTGCCATCCACCTAACGCCTCATGGTAGAATATCTTCAGCATATGGTCCGTGAAATATTTGCCAAATGCCAAAGCGCTAACATCAGGTTTCGGCTGTAATTGTTGCGGTCCTGCAAGACGGACCGATAAATCCGCATACTACAAATGCAAGAATAGAAAATGCTTAACAGTAGGTGCGCCACAAGATTTTTACGAATTAAGTCCACTGAAACATTACGTACCTTGAAGGAACGTTCAGGCTGTATCACTTGTTTGTCCCTGATCTGCACGTGCGAGCTGCATCTCACATTCGATTGGAATTGGTTCAACAAGTTCCCACAGGACAGAATCTGTGAAAAATTATTGTATGCGTCTTTTCATGATTTTTCCGTGACCACATAAATCAGTTATCTGCTGATTGGAATACACGTGGCATGCAATCGATGATGCAAAGATGATGACGCCTTGCATAATCGTTCGGTTGCATCATACGTTTCGAGCTTACAAAGTGCCGGGGATTCTCAATCGAATTTGAAACTTCGGAAATCTATGCTGATTTCATCGCGATAGTTAAGCAAGCATATCTTGTGCAGATCAATTCGGTAGACTCTCCCGAACGTAATAGTGTTTTCTTTTTTTATTAACATAAACTATTAACTATTTCTTAATTCTCTCGTTTTGTCATCGAAACAGAATGTTTATTCGTTAGGCAACGAAGTGACAAGATGATATTATTAGATGATATTAGATGAAACATCGAGTTTTCAAGTCAAGCAAGTAAGCGAAGATTAACGGGAGAAGTGTTCTACTATAGTTCCATCATTAATTACCGCTTACGATAGCTTGCTTACGGAAACAAAGATAACATTAGGTCAATGAAATTATGTGTGAGAGAGAATAACAAAAAAGAACGAAAATATCGAAAACTCTCTTCTCCCTGCCCCTTCTTATGCCGGCGTTTTAATTATCGACAGTGAACAAAACAAAGTTCGAGCACGTGGCTTTGCTGATCTAATGCTGGAAATTTTACAATGTCAACGCGATTTTGTTCGTTCTCAATGCGGAAATAATTGGGTAATATTCAACTTTCTTACTCTGCTTTTCTAATTTGAACAGATTGCATAAATTTACAGTTATTAATCGCAGTAGCGTAATTTAAAATTATACAAAATAGAGACAAGTCAAATTATTGTATTATTTGAATTTTCCTATATTCTACGCCTTCTATTTACTTTTAATATTTCTTACAATATTAAAAACATTTGAACAGTTTAAACAACGCTCGAAGCTTCTAGCTGATGAAAAATCTTTGAATGCGATCGAGAATGGAGCGCGTAAATAAGAATATTGCATCATTGCGAAGAAAGAAAGAAAGGGGCAGAGAGAGTGAGACTCAAGATAATTATCCAAGTTCTACGAAAAATCGAATTACATAAAGACGAAACCTTACTTTCTGTGAAATTTTCAATATTCAGTGTACGATCTTTCAGAATTCTTTTATCTCGAAAACAGTTATCCGTTCAAAAAAATTCATTTTAAGGAATATCTCGTAAAGTTTTCATTCAAAAAAATTGACCGACTAGAAAGTTATAGCAAACTTCTTGAGAAATTACTTTGAAACAAGATGGTGGACGTTCTATGGTGCGGTTGCAATTTCTAATAACAAAATTCTGAGCACAGTATCACAGTTTGCGACGTAAAAATTCCGAAGAATCGATAATGGAGCCAAGGATTAATTTTTAGATCACTACGATTCGTGTAATTGCAAAGTTCGACAAGATTCAAAATTAATGGTACTCACCTGACGCCGTATGTGCACCATGTCGTACAACGATCGTCTATTGACAAATTATCGATATAATTAGAAGAACAACAGCAACAATAACAACTGGAGCAATTAGAATGATCCTCGAAGGGCGCACAAAGCTCATTACGTAAATCGTGTATTCGTGTCGAACGATTCGAATGATTTTCGAATGACTTTAATAAACAACTGTCCTCTGGTACCGATCACTGGTGGCACAACTAATATCGTCGAAACGGCGAACAATGGATTTGAATGACCGTTTGATTACGGTGGTCGATCAGGTAAAACACAATGTATCCGTTCCGGCGCGCACTCTCGAATAATGTGTTTGCATTAACCATCGGTTAATATTTTGTTTACTAGAGAGGGGTAAAGTATCCCCTCTCTTTGCCGGCGAGTACGAGAGTGGAGGGATTTGACGGTTTAACGTGTGCTCGAAACGTTTCTAGCTTACTGATTTGACCATAATCTCATTTCGTTAATTGAGACGGTAGATTTGTTTCCAGGATTGCAAGGACGCGGGATTCGCGTTTTATTGTATCATTATCACTTATTTTATTGAATCAAAATGATTTTGCTATTATTATTATTATTATTATAAATCCCATTTTTCTTTTTTTTTACTATTGCAATCTTTGAGAAAGGAGTCATAAAATTAACACTGAAGAGTACTAAAAGCGATTAAAATGTTTTACCTTAGAAAAATGGCAAGACGCTATTTAATTAACTACAATATGTGCTTGGATAAAGAAATTTATCGAATCAATTTCTATCTGAGCAACTTCATAGGTTCAAGAATTGTAAGATGAAAAATATAAAACCTGCTACAATGAACAATGAAATATTTCCGTATCATTAGCATAAATGTTTTCCCAAATGAATAAAACTCTCTTTTAATCAAAGAAACTGCACGAACACCCTGTAGATAGACGAGAGACTCGTGTTCATTTGCCGAACGATCCGGGAAAGGGGAGGAAAAATTATGGCGTGGGGCATAACGATCCGGAGGGAGTTGAAAACATGTTGATAGCGTGGTTTCTTCTCGCGATAAGAAAGGACAGCAGACGCGTTGTTGTTCACAGAGCCGTCGGACGTTCCTTGATTTGCCGAACTATCACGCTGAACGATCGCATAAATATTTATCTGGTGCCGCAAACTAGAAAATGCTACGAAAAAAAGAATTCACCGAATCTAACATCACATTCGATTCTCTTTTACATTGAACGAGACAATAACAGACAAAGTGCAAGTGTCGTGAAACTTCGGAATTGAAGTTTTCCCGTTGCTCGTTCAACCGCAAGAAAATGATAAAGCTGATCTACGCGACCATTGCTTGATAAAATGTTATCGGCAATTATAAATGTTTTTTCCTAGACTATGCGATTATGACAAAAATTCTTCAGATAGAAAACCGGAGCCAAAGACATATTTTGAATGAAAAGTATTTGGAAATACCTTGATCGAATATATTTTTTCTTGAATACTTCCGATTTCGTTGCGAAAATGCTTGACCACAAAATATTTTTATTTTATTATAGGTACATCGCATGCTATACATTTTCAATACAGTGCATTAAATTATTATAGTACAGTTATAAATTTCTATTGATGAATTTAAACGTTCTGTTTCTTGCAAATCCTTGAGAAAATGTTAATCGTGGAGAAAAAGCCGCGATCATCATTTGTTTATGTACGGTTGCGAAACTATTGGAGAACTACTACATATAATACTATATTGTTATGAAAATATTTTCGTACGTAAATCGCGTACGTAAACGAGTGCGATTTTTACGTATGGATGATTCGTTTGAAAAATAATTAGTGAACAACACGGTGGACTCGTCGTAAGTCGATAAATAAACACCGAACTGTTGAAATCTTTCTCAACAATGCGAGCCATTTGCCGAATGGAATTATTCTGTTACGTCGAATTTTCGCTGTAAAAACATGTTTTTCGTTGGTAGTAGAGACGCGTAATGACAGTTAACGTATCGCGAGCATGACATTGGGAACAGCCTGTACAGAACGGCTCAAACAATCGCGTGTAATTGTAAACAGTGTGCAGATTCAATAACTCTTTCGCAACTCGGTTCGAAATCGAAGTGGAAACACAAAGATTTGCGAATTTTTCTAGAATTTTTATTATATAAATTGATACCATTATAAAATATAAATATTATTTGATTTTGGTATTGTGTAATTGTTAACTGTCATATTGTTATTTAATTTCCATATTTTTATTTACTTCCATTATTATTTAATTTAGAAAAGGAAAGCCTTCTTATGTAAGATAAAATTTATGTATTTGTTTTGATAGCGTTATCAAATTATTTTGCAAATTCTAGATTTGCTCGAGAGTTACATTGGTATAGATTATGTACATGTGAATAATTATCGTTGACATTAGAGTTATCGAACAGTTAAGTAACTAGTTTGTACTTTGTTATAGTAATGATAGTATCGCAATTGCATTATAAGTATTTCTGATTTCATGCGTCCGTTATCGTTTACATAGATAATATATTTCCTTTAAGAATTCACAAATAATTCTTATTTAATCATCAATTTTATTTATTTAGCTATTTATCACCTTTTTATTGAACCAATAACAGGGCCTATTTAACAAATACTTTTCTCATAATTAATATCTAAAGTGTTCCGTTTACTTTTTAAAATTTATCTGCCTAAACATAATAAAAAAGTGATAAGGTCAATGTCAGCTTTTTCCGGGTCCGTTGCATCTGATTTCTACAATGTCAGTGACGTATAATAAACCCTCTTCTCGTCAAACCTACCTTATCTCGACACTGTTCTCTCAATCATAATGTTCCCCATCTCTTTAATTAGAATATGCGTTCTTTATTATCCGCAATTACTCTTTATTGTCCGTTTAAATTAATTTACATACGGTTATTATTTCTTTATCTATAGCTACAGCAGTTTTCGGTTATGGTCTACACATTCGACTGCTTATCTGCCGATAGAATTAACTTTGTAAGAAAGGGTGAGATTACGAGGAGCATCTATTTTCGTCATCGTTTCATTATCGCCGGAATGATGCGGCAGACAACGATTGCCGGGAATCTAGTGGCAAAAGTTGTCCGTTGTGACGTATTTGCAGATAACATTATTTCCAACAGTCTGTTCCAGAAATTGCAGAGACGCTGACAAACGATCCCGTTCCGATTCAGTGAAAGGTCAAAAAATGTTGACGGAATGCTCGTTTGAGGGAACACGAGATAATTCCTCAGAATCGTTCGATTCGACCGAATTCATCGAGCCAATTTAAGGGGACATCCCCGCTTCAACGACTTTCTTCGCGATTTTACTCATAAAGAGAATTAAAATATACGAAGTTGTAAAATCAAAGCTTTTTTTGTAATCGAGTTTGTACAAAAAAATGAACAAAACGTATAATAATAGAAGCAAAGGAAAACAAACAAATTTTTGCAAAAAAATTTTACTCTTTCGAAAAGCTGATTTATTTTTTAAATAAACGAAGATTAAAGTGAAATACTTCGTTATTTATAAATGTGAAAGTGTGTTGATTTCTTTAGCCATCCACAAACGAATTAATTGCGGCACATTTTACTCCTTAAAATATTCAATGTATTTATATGTATATAATTATTTTCAAGTCAAAGAACAGCAGGGAAAAGGTATCAAACTAATTTTCAAACACTTTATATTAAATATAGGGAGACTACAGCTGTCAGCCATTTAACAACATCTTAAAATAATTAGGTTGCTAATCTGCTGATTCCATCAGCCAAATATGACAACAAATCGTTCACGAGTGAATAACGTTTCAAATCTCCCGCATTGGTTAGTATCGAGTGACGTAAGGACGTATGGGTAACACGCCTACGTTCGTGTCGTCCTGTCGCGATAGAGGTGCGAGCGAGTCATGTTGCGATGAGAATCGCGATTTAAAAAAGGTGCCTGGTGTTTCCCCCCTTCTCGCGATTGTGCTTCTCACGAGAAATATTGAAATCAGAGGATACCGTTATAGGAAAGGCGCAGGATTGCGCGGTAAAATGAGCCTCAGCATAACGAAGCTGTTCTCGAGGAAGAAGCAGACAAGTGCGCTTGACACAGTCGTCACCGAGATTGGATTACCCACGAACGTTTCCCATCAGTTTCACGTGAGCAAGAATGCCGAGACAGGACAGCTGGAGGGCCTCCCGGAGTCCTGGATCAGACTGCTCAACACGCAGATTTCGAAATCGGAGCAGAACGAGCACCCAACCGCCGCCCTGCAGGCTATCAAGTTCTACAACTACTCGATCAAACGGAAACCCGAGGAGGAAGTGTTCAAGCCCTTTGTCACCGAAGATCTAATCGAGGAGGAGTCCCAGGAGATCGATAAAATCCTAGCAAAGAAGTGTCAAGCCAGAGATTCAGATGGCTCAACCTCCTTGGGCTCCACAGACAGCCTGGAGCAGAAATTGCCAAAACTTCCACCTAAGGTGAACAAAGCTCCAAAACCCACCCCGAGAATATGTCCTGATAGAGTACAGAAGACTCTTACAGAGATCTTGGAGGACCTGCAGGTGTACCAAACAGAGGAAGAACAGTTACCAGAAAATATAACAGAGAAGCCGGAGGAGAGTCCCATTCTGAGGAGAAAAACGGACACCTCTGGTGTGAGACTCTCTGACGACGAAATCTACGAGGAGCTCAGGTCCATCTGTCACAGCGGAGACCCAAATTTGCGTTTTGAAAGGGCTAAGGAGGTCGGAGCTGGTGCTTCGGGTACTGTATTCATTGCGACAGACTTGCAGGAGAACCGAAAGGTAGCAATAAAGGATATAGATCTGTCGAAGCAACCAAAGAAGGAACTCATACTAACTGAAATCAAGGTCCTGAAGGAGTTTCAACACCCAAATCTGGTCAACTTTCTGGATGCTTACCTTGTAAACGAACATCTCTGGGTGGTCATGGAATTGCTGGAAGGTGGACCACTGACAGACGTAGTCATGGAGACAGTAATGAAAGAGGCACAGATTGCTGCGGTTTGTAGGGAGGTTTTGAAGGCGATCAATTTTCTGCACAGCAGGGGCATCATTCACAGAGATGTCAAGTCTGATAACGTGCTTCTCGGAATGAATGGTGCTGTGAAAGTTACAGACTTTGGGTTTTGTGCTAATATCGACGGCGACGAGAAAAGACAGACCATGGTTGGTACTCCTTACTGGATGGCACCCGAGGTGGTGACCAGGAAGCAGTATGGGAAGAAGGTGGACATCTGGTCCCTGGGTATCATGGCAATCGAGATGATAGAAGGAGAACCACCATACATGAAGGAGACTCCTCTGCGAGCTCTATATCTCATTGCTGCCATCGGTAAACCTTCCATTCCCAGATGGGAATCACTGAGTCCAATATTTCAGAACTTCCTAGAAAGGTGCCTGGCTGTTGAAGTCGATGAGAGAGCAACAGCCGAGGAACTACTGTCTCATCCATTCTTAGAGAACTGCGCAGAGCTGACCACTCTCACACCACTGATCCGAGCAGCGCAGAAAATCCTTCACAAAGCATTCTACTGAGTATCTTTTTCTTTGTTGAAAATAGAAGGAAAGTTATTGCATTGGTTTTGCATTTGTCTCAAACTACATGCAGCGTTGCATTGATACAGTATTTACAATGGAAAGTACTCTTTAGTTATACAAGGAATACAACTGTACACAGTGCAAGCGCTTAGACATATTTCACAGCATGTGACTATCATAAATGCATTACCAAATTAATAGAATTTGTGGTAACATAGAAGTTATTGCAGAACATCATCGATTTTCTTTTACATTTCACGTTTATTTTAATAACGCGATAGATTTGTTCTGTTGCTTGAGTCAAGTTGTAATTAACGTAAGCTAGTGACAATTCGATGTGCAATATCTGTCGCGTAGATTTCGTAATTTTACCTGTATGTATTAACAAGCAGCCTCTTTTGAGGGTTTGTTCCATTGATCTTTTTTTTCAAGAACAGGAAGAGAAACATGTAGACAGTTTGGAATTTCTCTAAGCAATTAAGATCGTATATTCAGTTGTATTTTGCATTTATTATGTAACGATTTTATTGTAATTACTGGTACTTAGTTTGGTCAAGAACTGAGAGTGCAAGGTATATGCACGCGGCATCTATCAGGGATCATTCACGAGTTTTTTCACATTCGATGGTTCTCGATACACTAAAAAAACTGAATCTACCAATTTTGCTATAGTACAAATTAATCTAATATTTTACCAAATGAAAATTTTTAATATCATTTTATTTGACTAGGTAATAATAATTCTACGTATTGAAGAATCAATCCAGCCATACATTTCAAATCAAATACAGTTTAAACATAAATTTGGTATTTTAATACAATCGTTAGTGTATTACCACTCAATTGAAAGAAGAGTATTTGTGAAAATTTTTTTATATATTTTTCCGTTTCATTAATAGTAAGAAAGTTGAATCTTACATGATTCAATACCACAATCGTATATGTATTAATAACTAAGTATTGTAAATGATTTCCGATACCGCACATTACAGAATGCATTTTTTAAATATTTTAAAAGACGCGCCTAGTTTTGTAAGATTCTACTTTATAACGCAATGTATACACTTTTCGAAAACTTTTATACTTGTATCTTAGATTACATAATACTGCTCAAACCAAATGCCAAATTTTAAGGAATGCTATACATTAAATGATGTATATAAATATATATATATGACATTTATCTTAGCAGTATTTTTCGTAAAGAAAAATAATTTCATTTTCATATTGTATAATTATTTCGGTGCTGAGCAGTAATACGAAGTAAAATCACAACTGTGATAGAGGAAATCAAGTCCTATTATAATATTAACGAATTGTATTCGATCAACCGTGTCATTTTCGCATTACTAATTTCCATTTCGATGATTATCATATGTACAATTTAAACATAATTTTATTTTTACATTAAGTTATTGACCGATATTTGTTCACAATAGAATTCTCAACTTTTAATCTAATCTAAGATAATCATGCCGATCTATGTATCGATCATAATGCGTAATCGTATATACATAGAACAGTCACAATATTTGTGCCTTATCAGATCAATACGTGCGATTCTATGGCAACTGCCTCTTACCAATACTTTTATCAACGATAACGAAATACGGCGAATTCAACTATGAATCAGCGAATGCTTATCGGAAGAAAGAAAATTATATTTTGCCCTATCGGAAAGAAATGTACTAAAACAACATCACCCATCAATTTAAACAAATAAATATTTTATTTACAAGATAAATTAGCGGTCTTGTACATTTACCATTCCCACATGTTTGTTGGACCACACTGAAGTCTCTAATAGTACATGGTAATTGTAACCGGTAAAATTAACCATATTTTTATATTCTATCGATATTATTTATACAGTTTCGCACGAAAGAAGTGACTACAGTGCGGGAATCGTTTCATCGAAATAAATATAACAAATAGTTTAACTAGTCTCCTACTTACACGAAAGTAAATTATTCTGTATTGAACACATTTAGAACTTTTACATTTTGTAAGCAGTTTTCATTTACAATTTTTTGAGCCCTTCTAATCTGCTTCGAATAGTAATCGCGATGGCAGAAAAATGTTCGATATGTACTCTATACATAAACACAAGCCAGATAAAATGACTTTTTGAACAGGTTTGCGGAAATGTAAAGGGCACTAAGCGATATAAAAGAAACAGTAACGTTATAAAATATTTTAGTTCTATATATACACATCGCATTGTATTTATAACATGTTTCAAAGGCTGTTGATGGTTTCATTTATATTTCCAGAACCTGATGTCCTTCTACGCTTCCACTAAAACGTGTCTACGAATATTACAAGTGAAAATGTCGCCATTGGATTACTTGCTACCCTGAATTTGTGTATGGCAGTTTCTGTACAGGTATTATATATATTGTTTCTTTGGCAGAGACAAAATGTTGCAAAATATTATCTATAATTATTCGGGGGTTTTACAAATTAAAGTTTGTAAATATCGTGATATTTCAAACTACGATTTTCCGTCTGATCTGTTCGTTCGGAAAAATGGCTTTCCTCATGAAATTCCGGACCTAGTTACCTTAAACAAATTTTCCATCGACGATGGTCAAAGTTCCTCAGATCTATGTTACATAAAATTAATATTTGGGGGACATTATAATTTCTGCGGTTAAGCCATTTTCGCGTGGAACTTCTCAGGATGAGGATATAATCAAGGGTCAATCCTGCGAGTACCTGAGCGCTCGTAATTTTCCGGCAACGAGGAAAGACGGATCGTCTAACATGGCTTTTAAAACTGCTAAGAAGTCTGCAGCTTGCTCTTCGTCGATCGCTCGTCTATCATACGACAGTGTCGCTGACATTTTCGTTATTTTTCGCAACGCGGCATCTGAAAATTAGTAGGCGAAATTTGAAATATTGAAAAGATTCAAAAGAAAAGAATCTTTGTAAATAATAAATTGGAAATTCTGGAAAGATTTATTTTTGCAAAGAAGATATTTGAAGTCATAATAACTGTTCACCCCACTCCTATTACTTCAGAACTATTATTATGATTTTGGAGTATCTTCCTTCAAAAAACAGACCATTGTAATCGTGCATAATTAAAACAATTACCCAGCTCCTCACGGCCACCGCCAACAGCGAGTATCGCCGTCTGTGGAGGATTGATTATGGCAGAGAACTGCTTGATACCAAACATACCCAAATTGGAAATTCTGGAAAGCGATATCAGAAGTGTCAGTTCAGTTCAGGTCCGATTAAAATCGATCAGGAGACGAATTATTTTAGCTTACGTGAATGTTCCTCCTTGGAACTCCTCCGGCTTCAATCGACCAGTTCTAGCCTTCTCGGCTAGTTCTCTGATGTTATTCGAAATTTCTAACAAGCTTTTGGCCGTCGTATCAAAAACAATCGGAGTAATAAGACCTGTGTCCGTAGCGACTGCTACGGAAACGTCGACTCGCGGCATACGTATGATCTGTGAACAAAATATTAGTTATAACATTTATACAAAATGTATACGAAGTAATAACCATAATTTTCTTTGGTATAAACAATTTTGCGGCAAATTTCTTTTACAAATGTCTACCGACCCAGACTTGTAGATTCACCCCTAGGGCAGTGAAAGTTTCACACTGACCTGTCCGTTCTGGTACAGTGTATTTACTCCTGGGCATTCGACTAATGCGTGTGCGACCGCTTTCGTGATAAAATCGTTCACTGACACTTTGATATTGTCAGCTTTCAGTTCGTTACGAATCTCGTTCAGTTTGTCCAGCTTGATGTCGATGTAGGCATAAGAATGTGGAATAGAACTCTGAAAACGATGAGCAAGATGATATATCACCTTCAAATGACCTAGAAAGACGAAATATTAAACGAATCAAGTAAAAACATTTT
Organism: Lasioglossum vierecki; assembly: GCA_028455595.1. Classification (NCBI taxonomy): domain Eukaryota; kingdom Metazoa; phylum Arthropoda; class Insecta; order Hymenoptera; family Halictidae; genus Lasioglossum; species Lasioglossum vierecki. The sequence continues at coordinate 1,878,231 of CM052339.1, forward strand.
TACTTTTGATTCTCCCAGTCTCTTCGCAATAACAGCACGTATATTCGAAACTGGTATGTCTTCATAGGCAGAGGGCTGGCCAGAAGGCACATGAGACGGTCCACGCTCTTTCTTAGCTCCTCCAACTTTCACAGGCTCAGCTTTTTCAATGAATAGTAAACACATATCAATTATGTATGATATAGTACTTTAAGTATCGATAGAAAAATGCATACCAGCTTCCAGAGCAACTTTCTTGATATTGTTTGCTGCAATATGCGCCAATACGTCGCTCTTCAACAATCTGTTTGGTCTTCCAGTTCCTTTGATAGAGCCTGAACTCAATCCATATTCCTCTAACAATCGTTTCACTGCTAAACCGTAAACTCTAAAATGGATATTAATGTAAACATTAAGAATATAATTATTTTAAGATTATAAAACGAAATGAATCTGCATACTGTCCACTGGGTGGAGGTTTCGCGCCGCCCGCTGGAGCAGCTGGTGCAGCCGCTGGTGCAGCCCCTGCTGCTGGTGCAGCTGGTGCAGCTGCAGACGGTTTTGTAACTGTTGGAACAACAACGTTCTTCCAATCCATTCCTTTCTCAACTGTAATGGCGATCAATTGTCCTACTTCGACTTGACTTCCATCAGGGGCCTGTTAAACAAGATTACGTTAAATCTTCTCACTGAAATGCTACTCATTGCAATACAATTTCCATTGACAACGTACAAGGATCTTCGCAAACACACCCTCGTCGTCGACCTCGAATGTCATGACAGCTTTGTCTGTCTGTATCTCTGCCAATGCATCTCCCGGTTCAAACTCGTCCCCTTCTTTCTTCAGCCACTTCACTATTGTGCCAGAAGTCATTGTAGGTGACAAAGCTGGCATACTAACGTTATTCCTGGAAAATTTAACACATTGGTTAACTAATTGATATTGAACAGTGTTTCTCTCCATTCGTGCAAGTCTATGATAAAAAGTTCTATGGGCTATTAGAAGTTAGCATTATTTAAAACGTACTGGCCAGGGGGTGGTTCAACTGCTGCACTTGCAGCAGGGGCAGCAGCTGGTGCAGAGGGTGCAGAAGGAGCAGCTGCAGGTGCACTGGAAACGCTGTCTGGCATTTCTACAGACTTCCAGTCTTCGTCTGCTTCGACAGTGAGCGCGATCAATGTTCCCACTTTGATGTCCTTGGTACCTTCTGGCACCTATTAAATTAACACAACATTGAGATCGACCGAAAGTTAAAAAGTTCATTGCCATGCTATTTGTAGGTCTTACAATTATCTTTGCGAGTATACTCTCATCGTCAATCTCCATTGTCATGACAGCTTTATCAGTTTGAATGTCAGCAAGTGCATCGCCAGCATCGATCTTGTCACCTTCCTTCTTCAGCCATTTGACAATGGTGCCAGTCTCCATGGTGGGCGACAAGGAGGGCATTAACACCTCCTTGCCCTTGACTGCAACGGACAGTTAGTTCAAGTACATCTCAAGTGCATATATATTTAATATTTGATTGCATAACCAATCTGCATAATTTTACCATAAATGACACGAATTGTTACGGATACGAAATGAAATGGACCTACGCACTTGTTGTTGCAAATCATCTAATTCGTATCGAGACTAATGTGATTCAGAGGACAAATGAGTTTTACAGCACGATCGGATCCTAACCTCAATGCGGTCATGAATAAACGTGATTATAAATTATTTCTGAATAAAGTGCATACCATCGAGAACCCAGCTTGTGTGGAAACATGATCGCTGATATTTTATGGGCACAGGTATTCGCGCTATTATACGATTATTGTTTCGAATGGACGAAAGCGCTATCCTAGATATTATGATCTGCGCCATTTTGATATGGAGTAATTCGAAGTAATTACACCAAACCTGACGTTCTATCACTATAGGTATATGAAGGTATTACACCGTTTGCGGATCACAACCTTCACTATATAACAATCTATTGTATATATTTATATATACATATATATTATTGTCTTCCTATATGTTATACTTTTCGAATATATTTTAGGTCTCACTTTTTACCGAAAAACCAATTGCTTCGAGTAAATGTATTGAATTTTAACATAATACTACAAATGTATTCATACATCGTATGATATAGACTTATGTAATCCGTACATACGGGCGAACATTTGGTTATCTGGTAGCATTAGGAGAATTTGCTGTATAATGAACTAGTAATTATAGCTTCGCTGAATATAGAACAGTATACAGTTTAAATTTTAGAAAAATGTACTTATACTTACTTTTACATTTTGTAGTTTTATTCTAGACTATTAATTATCATAAGTTTGAATGGAAAATGATCGCATTACAGTTTTACACAAAATGTTAGTTGTAATAATTAATATTAGAATTTGCAGGAGAGAACAGGAAATGTAAATGAAATCGATTGATTTGTGAGCGTCTCAAATTGTTTATTATCATAGGTTTTAGTAAAAAAGGATCACATTACATTTTTACATGAAATATCGGGCAGTATGGTTAGTGAGCAGCCGTCTAGCTTCTATAGTTGAAATATATAAAAAAGTTGCTTTGTATCATAATACAATAAAGGCACTTAAGGTCTAACATTTAAAGATATAAATAAAGAATATGTAACATGACTATCACTTTTATGTTTATTATTTACAACATGAGTACAAAGTTTCAAACTTTCTCTTCCCGGTGGAACATCTGCTAATCGGGGAAAGAAGCAATAACGAAGAAACATCATTTTCGTCTGTTTCTTAACTGCATCGAACACGTTGTTCATTATTTTCATATTTGCCGATGGTTTAAATATTGTTCAAAATATTTTTCGGGACAGAAAGTTTTATCCCGTTAATGTTGTAAAATCATTGGCGCTTCTTCACCATAATCGAGAACAATCCTTATCTTCTACACGCTACGAAACCCATCGAAAATCCATGCTCTCATGTTATTACAAATTTAAACACAACGCAACAAGAGCAACGATTCATCATAAAATATGCAGTGCTAAAATTCAATGAGAAAATGGACGAACTATGTACGTATACTCGGTGTAAAACAAGTCAAATGTATAAGCAGTTTGTTCGCTTTCTTTTCTTTCTCTTGCTACCCATTGCTTAGAACGAAGAATTACAGAAGAGACTGGATAGAGTACCGAAAAATTAATACCAGCGGCGAACGTGAATCATTCGCAGAGAGAACGTAAAGATATTTCTAAGGTGGCCGAAAAATGTTGCATTTTCTTGAAAGGAATGACTTCTGAGTTTATTCGAAGCTCTTGTTCCTTTTGAGAGAAAGAAAAAATTACTTCGAATGACCTCAGGAGTCACCTCTTTCAAGTACATCAATTTTGGGACACCCTGTATAATGCATACATACGCATTTGTATATACATAGAACATCTCTAAACAATCAACAATATTGTAATGTAAAGCATTAGATCGTCTATAACAATGGGAACAGTTCATACAATGGTTTAATTATCCTTGGCTCCCCTTCACAAGTTTCCCCGAAAAAGTATAGTATACCGGTTAAAGCGTTAACTCCTCAAAAATAAACTTTTAAAACTATTTCTCGGCAATTCTTTTATGCGTTTATAAAGTTCTGATATTTCATAGGATCGTTATTACAGCACACTATCAGTAATAGTTACTTAATTGTAGTATTGGCGTACACGATTCATTGGGCACAATCCGCCCTCCAATGTTTGTACGCTATGATATGTTATGTCACTGAATATTTTCGGCGAAACTCAAAAACTGTACACAGTGTCCTACCTAAATCGAGCACCTTGAACATCTCGCTTATTATTAACAACACAAAAAGCTGTCGGAGAAAAGTAAGACTATACGGTGATTCAATCTTTCCCAAGGTTTCTTACACAACTTACAATGCCGTGACCTTCGCATTTCCTCGAGTATCGAAAATAATAAGCGAGACATTTCATGTACAATTTTACAGTTCAACTAACGATTCAGATTTTTTATAACGATATCTACTAAGTCGAGAATAGAATTAATTATCATATACACCGCTTTATAAACTCATAAAAAATTATAACTTTATCTCTGCTGTTTGACACAATTACACCTTCCTTATATCGCAATTCCTTCGATAAACTTTTAATAATAAGTCTCTCTCCCTGGTTCTGCCAACAGGTTTCGCATCTCTTACCTGCCAACTGATTTTCTGTTGATTCTAATTTACAACCCAATTATGTTCACATTCACAGTCTTAAATATTCTACATATATTATATATACATCTTTGTTAGTTAGTTCAGAATAGTCTCAGAATTGTTATAGGTATAAAATGTATTCTCTCCCTCGTTACTTTGAAGCGCGAAATTGGAATCGTTAAAAATCAACATTTATAACATTCAAAGGATTTCAAAAAACTTTCTAAACACATCAGTGGAGGATATAAAAATGATAATTTAACAATACATTTATTGCAGAGCAGTGAGATTAATTGTTTTTATTCAAACTTTTTTGATATGTCGCGTGGAATTAATAATATACCATGAATTTCTGTGTATCCGATTCGGTATAGGCCACCTATGTTAAAAAATATTACATTGGACTCTATAAAAAACATAGTAGCTCTTCGAGTGTTCGTAAAATCGGATAGAAATTTATGAAAAATTTCGTCCTTCACATATAAAACCTAGTTTTGAAACGATGTTGCTACAGGGTGTCCCAGACGGAGTGCCGGAAAAAGAAAGAGGTGATTCTAAGCATCTGTTTCCTTTGCCAATTTGCGCCGAAACACTTTATTTTCTAGTTATTATCGAAAAACACGGACCAATCAGAGTGCAGCTTTAACGGACGGATTCCGGCTCGGCCAATGCCAACGACACGCTCTGATTCGTTCATGTTTCTCGTTAGTAAATCCTTAACACAGCTGCAAAAACCATTTTGGCAAAGGAAATATATGCTTAGAATCTTTTCTTTCTTTTTCCACATTTGCTTCCTGGAACAGCCTGTAGATGTAATTTTATTAAAAATATGGTACTTGTATTTCGGCAATCCTATCTATTCATACCCTCTAGGTATTTTATTTGCTAATGAATTTCTTAACTTTCTCTGTACGAAAAATGTTTATTCCTGTAAATGCTCATCGACTCCTGTTACAGACCGATTTTTTGCTTCTTCTTGAAACGCAAGTTAGTTCTCATATAGCCTGCATACTGTGAACTTGCAACTTTCGTTCTCTTCAAATATAGGCTTTCTTTTTTCTCACAGCAGAAAATTCGTACAAAAGTTGGCTTTTCAAAATCCTATCTACGTGTTATTGTACACAGTGTGTTAGTGGTATATCATTAATGCTTCCAATGGAATGCACGTATTACGTGTTCCGCTCTCCTTCCAGAATACAATGCAATTCCTTGTGCAATGACATCCTTGTAAAAAAATCTATTTTCATTATGCCTATACATATAATCAGAATCATACTATCGAATTCATCCGCAGTTTCACGAGTCAAAGCGATTAATACGATGGTTTCTACTTTTTGGTTTAAAAAACAGCAATTTTCTACATTCACTCCAATGAAAATAATTTCTGTAGGAAGGGTTTTGTAAAATTACTACCTCCGTCGATCCTAAAAAAAACCGTTATAAAATATCGTACTTTAATAATTTTGCAACAAATCAAAAGAAATTTTCGCCGTTCGAATTTTCCAGGCGATAGAGACTCTTTTCTTTTTTTAAATTCGTTGAACGTTGTTCCTCGTTTGTAGCTTTCACCATGCTGGAAGTGCAATAATACTGAAGTTTCGTTACGATCGCGGCCGGTTCTCTTCCAAACACCTTTTATACGAATTCTTGTACGAATCGAATGAAATCGAAGCGCTCATTTCGGAACACACGTACGTTTGCTTTGATTTTAGTGCCTCTTGATTTGTTTTTACATGTATCCTCTTTTTACATCACCTTGGGTGGTCTTTACCGTTGGCCTAACCGCCCTGGGACCCGGGATGCGCGACGGTGGTCTGGGAATAGCACTTAACGTGTTCACAGGTCTACTTCCAGTGCTCCAATTCGTTGGCGCTCGCAGTCTAGTTTTGTTTTCGAATTTCGCTGTTGGCTTATTGAACACCTGCGATTAAAACATTTTTTGTAAACGTACATCAACTTGAAAAAAAAATTAAATTTGACATTTTTTAAATCCGTTGCACCTAAACTAGAAAATGGCTGAAAGTTCATCCAAGGAACATACAGAAAATAACTATCGTTTAGTTAATAAAAATTGTGTACTCACTTCAGCTTTTTTCACATCTGTTTCATTTTGTTGTTTCAGCACACGTTCCATGGGATGAGCTTAACAAGAAACGAGCACATGAGAAAATGGACACAGATAAATGAATTGTGGACACAAACATTTGCTTACCATCGGCATTTACGGGCTGACTAAGTCTAGTGGGGCTAATCAAGGGAGAGCTTGTTTTAACGTTGAAATCCATACTCGTCAATGAAGAGGAATCGCTTTCACAACCATTGGTATCAGTTTTTGGTATAGGAGAAGGTAAACGTTTTTCCTCTTCCGTCCAAGTGTTGTCCGTGACGCGTCTATTCAAGAGCGGAGCTGCGTCTTGCTTCAAACCTGACGAAAAAATACACAACTGTACTGAAACCCTTCCAATATTTTGGAGGCCTAACATTCAGCTCTCGCCAGATCCATTGTCATTTAAAAGAAGAAAGCATTACTCACTTTCTTCCTGCATCCGTACGATCTGATGCAGCTGTTCAATGTTCATTGGCTGCACAGTGTACGAATTATGGCTGCTGTCCGAGCACGTACTGAGCCTATCGTCCAGATCAGGCGCGCTGTGAGCACTCTGTGTGCTCTCTATACTCTCAGTAGAGCCTCCTGCACCTATCATTTGTAATTCTCCGGTATTCAGTTCCAAGAGTCGTTGTTCGGAGCCACTTTTCACTTTGCCCAAAGCATACAATTTATTCGTCACGCTTTTCTCAACAATATTCGGCTGCGAACCCTTCACGTAACTGATATTAGCCGCGTTCGCGCATTCCATCTTGCTTACGGTCTTCAAGGAACTAGATACAAGATTCGGATTCGACTTCTGCAGGAACTGCGGCAGTTTCGAAAGCATCCGAGGGATATGTTGTTGCTGTTTCCTCTTCTGTAGCTTTGGGAGCGCCTTCACGATCGTGGCGTTCGCATTCTCCAAGGACTCCGCGTTCTCCATATCAGTCTTTCCTCCGTGAACGTTGCCCTTCTTCGTGAAAGTATAATACTTCTTGTCCTGCGCGCTCGGTTCCTTCTTGTAGGTGTTGTATTTGTTTTCCTCGGGCATATTGCTGCCAGCATTTCGATCGCGGATATTCTCGCACGATCCCATCTCTGTCTTCGTGGCGTGAAGATCGTTGGCCACACAGTTGTACGTGCCGTCGAGTTTGTGGTCCGCGTTCCTGTGTATTTCTGCCAATAATTCTTTTCTCAACGACGTGGGCGCTTTGAAGGTCGAGTTCAGAGGTTTCTCTGGGACCTTGCTCTTTGCTTGGAACGTGGAATTCAACGTATTTTTCGGAGTAGATTGATTGCCGGGAGGAATCAAGAATTTGAACATGGACAGAGTGATGTCTTGCTTTATCGTGTAAGACAAGTTCTGGGCAAACAAAGAGGGCTCAGCTAAATTTTCTACCGTGTTTTTGTGAGGACTGCAGGGCTGACTTCTCTCGGCTTGCTTCTGTGCTGCCTTTACGGCTTCTGCGGTATTATACGTGGTGTTCCAATTGCTCGACTCGTTTTTCTTGTCATTCTCTGATCGCAGTCCGTCATCTTCATTTACAAGCATGGAAGACGAATTGATTGTCCTGTTTTTATCTTTATCCAGGCTCGTAACCACTGTTGAAAAGCTAGAATCCGCATTGTACGTTTCGTTCATCTGGACGTTATCGGCTTGATTGAACGTTCTGTCCGCTGCGGACAGGCACTGAGTTCTGTTATTGTCTGGTTCGTCCACCATCGAGAATGTTTCGTTACCGTGTAGATTTTTAGTGTTCTCGTCAATACTAGCCCGTTGACTAAAAGTGTGAGTCAAATTTGCTGGTACATCCTCTTTGCTGCAATCGCCACTGGTTAAAGAATCGCTTCTAGGTAACGAAGTGATAGATGAATACAGAATCGATGGCTGGGACACGTTCATCAACGGTTCATTCAGTACAGGCTCCACCAAATTAATAAACGAATCGATTCCCTTCGAATGAGACATATTTAAAAAAATTTCCATACTCTCGTGGCCTGATGTCGATAGCATGTCGTCGGGAAGGCAATAAACGTTTGCCTTAGGTGTCACTTTCAACATAGGAGGCACACTCTCCACTTTACTTGCAGCAGGCTTGCTTAACTGTTTGTTCAACTGTAAGAGAAAGATTTAGATATCCGAAGATAGAATGTATACCAGGTGTTTCATAATTCATGGTACAAATAGCTCAGGTCGATTCTAGGGCTGATATGATATTCTTAAAAGTGGATTTCTAGCCATAGAATCAACCTGATCTAATTTGTACCATATATTATAAAACACCCGGTATGTACCATTCATCCATAAAAAGATGGTGCTTCATACAAGCTTCCATGTGTCTTCTTTTTGTGGACGAACGGTACATTCACCCACATAAATAGACTCACATCTTCTCCTATATGTGAAAAGCTCGGGGGACTATTTTTCCAGGCATTTGATATAGGTGGTGATACAGCTTCGGAAATGAACTCGTAATTAATTCTGCTGGTTCGTTTCTTAGGTCTTGTAAATGTTCTTGTATCGATAGACCGTCTGTTCCCTAAAGGTAGATCATCATTTAATAATAAACATTGTAACACTTGTCTAGTGTTAATGAACATAGTTTTCAGTACCTGGTAAAATTAGCTCTGATTCACTTTTCAACCAGACGTACAAGTTTTGGATCGAGGTATCTATGGAACACTGTGGTGGCATATACAACCTAACAAAGAAACAGAAATGCATTAAAGTTTGGCCTTCGATCGTTGCGGAAATAAATCGGGAAAAGGTTCCGGCAATTTTCCTTTGTTATTGTCGCAGTGGTCTAACTTTTTCTCGAACGTCGTTAAAGTACATTTAAATCGCTGTCGAACGAACGTCGACAATGTTGATTTGCTCGAATATGCATAGAAAGTGTATCGAAACCTTAGAAAAGGATTAAACTCGATCGAAGCTGTAAATGACATCCGAGGAATGCAACCGCTTACCAGACATTAGTGTCATCGAAATCGGTGACAGACACGTCAATTATCTCGACTTCATCGATGAGGCTCGCATCGTTTGTATACTGCTTCCGCACGGTCTCTGTGTCCACTTTTTTCTCGGACATGTTTCAAACTTATTACGATGTTAAACGACCGGATGAACACATATTTCACAGTTAAAGTGTCTCTCGCCGTCTCGATTGGTTGACGTGTTACACATAAAAAAATAGTGTCGCGTTCTGTCGAGTCATTTACGAAATTCCAGCGAATTCCGTTCTTCCTGAAGCACCGTTCGCGGTTCAAAAGCATACGTATTTAAAATTAGCCGAACGTACGGTGAACATAACTAAAATACATACACGAATACAGAGCAGTGGACGAGATATTGTGCGCTTTCCACGCGCATGCGCGACAAAGCCAGGAACGTATCCACTGGTATCTAATACGTTCTATGTTTGTGGGGAAAGTAGTGGAGAACAATTACAATAAAAAGTGCCGAAAAAGTTCAGAGTTTATACATTATATTAGGTTGGCAAGAAAGTGTAATTTCGGTACTATTTTATCCAAACGACGAATTTTAATGAATAAAATATCCTCCCTTTTATTCGATGTTCTTTTGCCGAAAAGAATAAATTCGGTTTTATTTCACCTTCAAATGCTGAAATTACTTTCTTGCCAATCTAATATTTTATATGTATATATACATATAATAATCAGTTATAATTTATATATAGAAAAAAAATTAATTTTTGCGGTTATTTCAAACGACAGAGCTTGCATAGATAAATGTTTCATCGGCAATTTTTATAATTTATAATTTACATTATTTTTCAAAATAATATTCGAATATAAAATATTCGACTTATCCGTTTGTTTGCGTACAACTGTGTTACAATATGACATAACAATTTTCTCAAGTAGCGTGAAACAAGTAGAGTAACACTAACAAAGTATAGGAATTATAAATTATGCGAAAGTATCATTCGTTAGCAACTCACAATGCTCCTTGCAATGAAATTTTCTACAAATTGCAAGACTGTCAATACGAGGTACAGTTCATTGATACTACATATTGCACGTGTGCTCGGCAAAGAATATACATAACCAACAAATTTTGCGTTCTACCCTGTTGTAGCATCCGTATCGTAAGTTCGTGGGCTTTTGCAGAGACTATGAGAAACAGATGCAAGTTTGTATAGCGAACCAGGTAACCTTCTTTTTCTACTTGTTTACTATAAGCAACGTTTAAAAGTTATCTTATTATATGTTCCCCTGATTTTTGCATTTCAGTTACAAACTAACAGAGAAAGAAACAATAAAGCTGCTAAGGAAAGATTGCAAAGAATGCACAGTAAGAAAGAAGAAAGTAATTAGTCAGAGTAGATGAACTTGCTTTAAAATGTGTATCTAACAACATTTCATTTCTACAAAATAAGTTTAGAAAATAATTATTTTTATAACAAGTATTTACTTTAATCATTGCATTGATCAACAATGAGTGCAAATTTAGATGGCGAACCGCCAGAGAAAAAAAGCAAAAGCTCCATTAACATGGATGAGAATACAGAAGAAAAATCTGAATGTAAAGAAAATATTCTATTAAATGACAATGAAGAAGAAGAAACTTCACTATCAAAAATCGATGAAGACGATCATATGGAACCATTTCCTCCAGATAGTGATGTTGCAGAGATGATAGAGAACGTGCATTACAATGGGTTGTTTCCAACGATTACAGAGAGATATTTTACTGCTTATTATAAACTGAATGTACAAAGCCATGCAGATGATGTTTGCATTCTAATGCATAGCAATCGCATTTGTATGCTGACTCTGGCTCCTAGTCATGCAGTTTTACAAAGTAACAAAGAGATAAAGGACATCAACTTCAAAGTCAGTGAAAAACTGAACAGAGTCATGAACAAAGTTTCAGGGAAAAGCAAACACGGTGCCCAGCCTCTGCAAGCTAATTCTAAGATTTGTATTATCACTTCTTCGAGCGGGGAGACTTACACAATAAAGTGTTGTATAATTGGGAAATTGGTAGAGGTAAACGAAGCATTACTAAAAAATCCGCAACTATTATTGGAGCCACCGCACAAGGGAGGCTATTTGGCTATAGTGTTACCAAATATAAAGCTACTGGAAACAATGAAACAGTCTTTGTTGACACAAGAGCAATACGACTCGGAAATGCTAAAGCGTGAAAATACAATGAACCATTTTGAAATTAAAATAAAGAATGAATCGGAAACAGATAGATAACAGTCCTAGATTGAAAATCAAGACTCAAGATCAATGTACCTGTAGTGAGTATAAAAATATTAATTGTATCATTGACAACATGCATTCTTAATAAATACGTGCATTTTTTCGAATAAGAATGGACATTCAGATGTAGAGGAACGAATTTATTTCTCATAATTCTTGTTATGACTACTATAACATTGGTCCAGCATTACAATTATCAGCATCGATTAGCAATGTAATCTTTGGTGTAAACTTTAGTTTATGTTGTTCCTTTCAAACACAAGTTATTTTTTCATCTTCAATATTTCGGTCGATGTTGAATCGTATTCAAAATTATATGATACAAGTTGTAGGTGAGAATTCACATTACTTCTTGACACGTCTTGTGTACAAAGTAATCTGAACCGAATTTCGTTGTGTTTACTGGAGCCAGCCAGTTCTATACACAACTATGTTTTGTACAGTTCAGGAGACGCAATTGTAGTTTTAAATGTGTCATACATTTTCGAAAACGTTTGCTTGTAATTAAGTAGATGATTAAATCTAAGGCTATTTTTCTTCAACGAAAGTGTGCTCTGTGTCCTGTTCTTTATCGTTCGTTTTTTTCACGGAATCTTTCATTAGATTTCCTAACATAATTCCAGCGAATAAGATCATTCCTACCCTGTGATTCGAGATGAATTTTTTAGCACAGTCTGTTGGATTATTAATGTTCAAGCTGTATATCTAAAAATAAATAGATTTGGCGCACTGTTATTTAGAAATAACGGTCGATGATTAAATATAATTTTAAAAATGGATCATACCTGATGAGCAAGATGGACACTGACTAATCCAACTGCTGAGTAATATGGCCAAGTCTGTGAAACAACAATACCCGATGTAATTAAACTAGCTATCATGGTTGTGCTGAATCCAGATAAAAAAAGCTTTGTTCTGTCTCCAAATTTCAAAGCTGTCGATTTGATTCCCACTATAACGTCGTCTATTTTGTCCTGTAACGTAATAGCCAGAGATAAAACAATATTAACATTAATAAGAGTTTGCAAGGACTTACCTGATGCGCGTATATGGTGTCGTATAAAAGTGTCCAACAAATCCCAGCTGTGTAAAGGGGCAGGCATGCAGACCAATTGCACGATCCCTGTACAGCAGACCAGCCCAGAAGCGCACCCCAATTGAAAGTCATTCCTAGCATGAGTTGTGGCCAAAATGTTACTCTTTTCATAACAGGGTACAATATTACCAAAACTGCAAGTAAAAAACGTTGAAAATTTAACTATATTTTTGTGTTTGTATCAACAGCATTTCTAAATTTTCATCAATAGATACTCCGAGGGAAAGAGAGAGAGAGAAAGAGAGCGCGCGTGAAAGAGAGAGAGAGAGAGAGAAAGAGAGCAATTAATTATACTATTCCACGATTCGTATTAGAGAAAGTCAAATGGTCAACTCTACTGTATATCAATCTACTACATCAATGAACTTTGTTGATAAAATTAAGAAATACTGTTCTGAACGGAAAATTCAGAGAATATACCTAATGAACTTGCACCCAATATTATACTATAAAGATTTAAGTGTAACAACACTAGCAATCCTAAAGTTAACTGGCTGCCAAGGAAACAAAGCGATTGAAGAGGCGAAATCTCTCCGGTGACCAATGGTCTATCTTTTGTTCTGGCTACCTAACATTGGAAAATCTTTATGACATCTAATCCGGACTGTGTATAAACTTGATATTACCATTCCATCGATGTCTTGATCCCACATATCATTTATTATACATCCAGCTCCACGCATGATGAATGCACCAGTCCCGAAGAGAGTTAAAAGTTGTAAATCTGGCAATGCACCAGGTGGTGCAGCCAATGCTATGCTCCAGCCGCAAGGCCAAAATAATAACCAGGAACCTGTGTAAACAAATGTTTAACAGTTAATCCACAGGCACCAGTGTTTAACCGAATAATGTTATCTTACCTATTGGTTTGTCCATCCTCAATAATCTCAAGTACGGTCGGATTTTAGATGGACTGTTATTAACTAATCTCATGGCAAACGTTACTTTCTGTTTCAATGGTAAAGCATGCACAGCTTCATCGATCGGTTTCAACGAAACATCGACGGTCTTTAACAAATTCTCCGTCGACGTATGCGAATTTCTTTTAAGACGATCGTCATGATTAAACGACGATGTGTGAATTATGCTTTGCGGATGCAACGGACTGACAACGCATGATCTTTGACTAGATTGCGAGATGGAGGCCAGCAGTTTCCCAGACGTGATGAATATCTGGCATCTTCGCATTATTATCATCATTTCGTTCTATAACTGTCGCATATAAATATTACAGGTTTAACATAACCTCAAGCTTTTCTTCTATGGCAAACTGTTTCGTTATTTATATGTATAAATGACCGGGCGTAACAGAAATACTACCAATTATCATGTTATCAATCAAAATCCCTAAGTCATCGTAATAACATAATTGCCGGCACTATTTCACATTATGTAATTAATCTCCACCGCAAGGTTAAGACGTCAACTTCCACCAGCTTCGCCGAGGAACTGCACGCCGTGCGCGCGTGTATTCGCTGCATTAGGTTGCATAACAGTCACAGATTTGTATATGTGTGGCTATACATGACACATATACATATATAATTCCGTTTCGCGTTCAGTGCGGTGACAGTTGGTAAAACTTTGTATGGATACGGTTTCGCTGAGAAAGTAAGTTTCCTTGAACGCTATAAAATTTCAATAATTCTGCGCTGTTTCGTTTGCTCAAATATGTAAGTAATATTTTTTGAACAAGGAATCCTTTATATTTCATAATTAAACTGCGTAGTATGTATATATCTGAACGAATATATATTATTAAAACGTTCAGGGACTTCTAAATACCTGGTGTATTAAAAAATATGAAAATCTGAAACTCATGTTTTTATCTTTTATCACAATCGCTTTCATTATGTGTGCAATGTGCACATTGTGCATCGATTTTATAAAAATATATCATATATATAGAGCGGAGAACTATCGATGATACTATCGACATTTACGCTATCGAAAACTGGTAATCGTTCACTTATCGGTAGTCAAGGACACTGATTTCAAACAGAGAGGCTCATGCCCGTGGTTTCAATGCCTTTATTTTTTTCAGTTTCAGCGCTTTAGTATAGAACAGAATCCGCTTTATTTTTATTCCCTTTCTGTTTAAAATTATGAATTTCGTTTGAGTTCGTCGTTTCTTCTGAACTGTTTACTGTTATCAATATTGTTGGAATTTGTCCAACACAATCGCAGAACCGTAGAACATGTAGAACACTGTGATACAGGATCATGGATCTATTTAGGTCCGTGTACAGGATAATGTCCCATCATAAACCATTCAAATGTATATTCTATATATTCATATATGATATCATATGTGATGTACATAATACGTATATGCATGTAATACATTAATTTTTCAGAATTAGATTCTAATCAAATTTTGAAAAATTATGCAGGGTGATCAAGGTACCCTATTTTATTCAAACGTTTACTTCACTGATGCTAGATTGGCCGCGCACGCGCGGAAGAAAGCTATTCCATTCTGTATACATATCTTATCTTATCATTGCTCTGTGATTGTGATGCACTTGTGAAAGAAGTTGAATGTATATAGTTATATTTTTATGTTGAACGTGTTCACAGCTGGACTGCGATTGTTCACAATGTCCACAGCCCAGAAATGCGAGGTTCTGTTTATTTTGGGAGGTCCAGGAGCAGGGAAAGGCACCCTCTGTTACAACATCATGAAAAAGTATGGTTATGTCCATTTGTCGGCCGGTGATCTGCTGAGAGAGGAACGGATGAACCCCGACTCACAATACGGGGAATTGATCGATAATTACATTAAGGAAGGAAAGATCGTGCCTGTCGCGATCACCTGCAGTCTCCTGGACCGTGCAATGCAAAATAACGCCAGCCCACACAAAAGATACCTGGTCGATGGTTTTCCTAGAAATCAGGACAATGTAGACGGATGGAATGAGGTATAATATTAATTGTTTGATAGCAGTGATAGTAGGAAATTGACATTAAGACTAATTATAAAGAATAGACTTTCATGTATTCTTTGTTTGCAGGCGATGTCTGATAAGTGCACAGTGAAGGGAGTGTTGTTCTGCGAATGCAGCAAAGAAGTATGCACCCAACGATGCTTGAAACGTGGTGCATTGGGAAGTGGACGAACTGATGATAACATAGAAGTCTTGGTGAAAAGATTTGAAACGTATACCATGAACACGATGCCCATAATTGAACACTTCGAAAAATTGAACATGGTGTTCAAAGTGAACACTATGCTGTCAAAGGAGGAAGTATACGAAAATACCAAGGAACTATTGGACAAAATAGGCTGGGGATCGGTCGACGAATAAAATAATTTCTTGTGATTCCAAGGAGATCAAGAGTTCACTGTGTCTAATGTTTTACTGTTTAAAAGGAGCATATATTTTTTTAGAGGAGTTAATTTTTTTTAGATAGCAGTACGGTAGGAACCGTGCATCTTATTTTGCTGCATTTATAAAGAGATTAGACCATGTTTCTCTCTCTCGAGGTACACGATCAAAATTGCGTACCCTTTCCTATGATTGTACAGAGAATAATTTTATACAAATCGTGGCAAATATTTTCCAACCTCTATTCCACACAGACATATATATATATGTATACAAAATATATATATATATACATAGATATATGTAAATTTAAATAAAATCAATGAGGGCTGTATGTTTTTCTAAGTATTTCATTCAATTTTGTATATTTCAATAAGTATTTTGTACGTAGTTGTTTTTTATGTTGATATGGATAACACAAATTCGTTTTGTGTTGTATAAATTAAATTCCATTCTTATTTTTACGTTGATCTAATTATGTATATCAAAGAGCCCCTGTAGAATGACAACCGAATCTGACACCTGCAGTCGAGGTTGCCTGCATCACAGGCGCCAACCGCTAAACAAATTTTTACCGTATAAATGCAAAACAGCTGAACCGCTGATTAGATATAAAAACAGGTTGAAACTTCAATATTTTCGTAGATCGATTGTTTTGGTAATCAGCGTCTCATTACTGCTTTCGTATCACACGCAACGTTACCAACAGAGTATTGAGTGGAACTCATTATTAATATTAATCAGTTCTTCTTTTAATTTGAATTAAAATCGACATTCTGTAGCACTGTCAACTACTTTCCTCATTTAGATTTTTACTAAGATTCTTATTCAAGATTAAATTTTGCATCTACAACTCTAGGACACCCGGTGTATAGCGCAGATAAAATTTCCCGGTCAAGCTACAAAGTTGAGCAAACGATTATCGAAAGTTACAGCTATCTGCATGCGTATTTTTAAGATTCGCAAATTTCTTTTATTTGCAAGGTCACAGGTGCATCGATCTCGAAATTATTGAACTGTTCGATATAATTCGAGTCTCGTATGTTTCGTTAGTCGTTGTAATTCTGAGCTACACTGTATACGTCATAGAGAAAGGGTTCTTTGATCGAGCCACAAAGTAGATAGAAGGACTAGCTTAGACAAGTTTTCAAATTGCTAGATAAGAAGTCAGGAAGATTAGTTGAAATTCATGGTGAGAGACGACTTAATTCGTCGCGTGAGAATACGAAGTAGATACGAGTTAATTCGTCGCGTGAAATTAAATGAAATATACAATTATGTAGATAACTTTTTCGTAGATAACTTTTTAATGATCGGGATGAGATAAAACTTGTTTCGCCAACTGCAGTGATCCCTGGAGTGAAGGATAGAATAAAAATTGTCCAATAATTTTTGGTCAGGTAGTTGTGGTTCAGGTAGGATTTTCCTGCGGTGGTAAATCACCCGAGCCGATACGCAACAATGACTCGGTGGGCAACGACCTCTTTTAATATCGGCACCGAAAGAAGTAAGTAGCGTAGAGCCACTTTTTTGTTGAGGAGAAAGATAACAGATAATCTCGAATCAGGAAACAAATAAATTTATCGTGGGAGAAACGAAGGAGCAATTCGGCGAAACATGAGAAGTCGGATATCGTCGAAAGAAAGAGAGCACGCATACAATTTGTAAAATTGATACAAACTGAGAGAGGGAGAAAGAGAGAAAGAGAGAAAGAAAGAGAAGAGGAAGCTGGAATTCTGCACCGCGAAGGAGCATTGACTTCTTCCGTTGCCCGATTATAAAACCGATCCCCGCCACCGTGTGTTACCGAAGTTAACGCGCCTTCCCTGTCGAAAGATCGACCCGTTTTCAACTTTCTCATCGGCCCGGCCAGAAATCTGTATCGTTAATGAGCGCCGCGAGAAATTCTGACCCGTGAAAATAATCCGGCAACCCAGAAGCGTCCGACAAACATTCTATCCGACGGAAATGTCTCTCTGAAGCGTTTACTGTTTCATAGCTGCAACTAGACTGCTGGTTATTAATGCAAATTATCTTTTCTATATTCAATTCGAATGAAAATTGAAACGAGAGGAAAAATTTCTCTCGTCGTGGAATACAACGCTCCTTGTAAATACAAAATAAAAATATTACTAATTTTCATCTATATGTGCGAGGATTTTATTACGAATCAAATCGTTCTTCATTCACTTCATTTATTTCATTCAGAAAGTAATTTGTGCACAATTTGAACTGGATTGGAAAATTTATTAAATGCTTCTGCCACCTGTTCTTCTCTCATGAAAAGATGGCATTTCATTTTGAAAAAAGTACGCGGAGTAGTATGTAAAAAAGCAGAAAAATAATTAAGAAAACGGGTGTCAGTTCGACTAAGCTAAAATTGGTAATACTTTGGGATTGGTTGGCGGATGAATTTCGCAGAATTTTCCACAATCGGTATCGCGGTTCAATATCAAACTGGTGTAATTACGCGTCGGAGTTTCGAGTCTAATGACCGCGCCGCTTGATTCCCTTGCATCGATATAATCTGCAATCAACGGGCAAAAAACTGACTTATCGGTCGTGCCCTGCCTCGTTGATCTTTTCGCCTTAATTTTCAGAAGACGTTGATTGGGGATTATCGGAAAATCGCTATGTTCGTCGACGACGAGCGGCGTGTTCGCGCGTTATCGCCGACGGTTGACGTTCGTGTTGTCGTCGTTTTGTTATCGCGTTGATCGATCGCCTCTTTTCTTTTGGCGAGCGTGACACTTTCGCGAGAGATAACGCTAACCCTGAAAAATACATTGCTATAGATTCTGGGATCAACGAACTTGATCGATTACGCGCGATGGTCCTCGCTCTTTGACTCGGCTGCGAGCAGCCGTTACTCACAGACGGAATCAGCATCGATCGTTGCGCCGATTTCGCGCGATCCTTTCGATCACGCTCCTCGACGCGTGCAGGCGCGTGTTGCCTCGTTACGCACTAGACAGTAGAATAACGCTATTTCTACACAGCTGATTGTAAATCTTTTCCCTATCGAAATATTTTTCAAAATCTTGGGAATTTTCTTTAGTGCGTTCGTTAAACTCCGTAAAGAAAGAAAATCGAAGTTTTTCTCATCGTGATTTTTTACAAAATTCCTTGTCGACGTACTTCTTAATCTCATGCAACGGAATAATTCGTCAGTACTAACTCCATGCGAGTACTTAACACGGGCGAATAAATTCGTCACAGGAACTTCATAAGTAGAATTTGCGTACATCATCCAATGAAATTCGTCCTGCGAAGTTCACGACTAGAGACAACATAATTTTATAATAAATTAATTAACGGGTAAAGTAGAACGAAATTGATAAGCAGACGCGGATTAATCCGAGATTAAGAAGTATAGACAAGTTAATTCGTGAGAAAATATTTTCTTCCATACCTAACAGAAAGAAATTTTCTCCATCCTAGGAAAAATTTGAAAATCAATCTCCTTGTTAGTCGACGATCGAGTGGTGGGAAAACTCTACTTCGCGGAGACGTCACAGGCAAACGAACTGTCAAGGCTATGGATTACGTAAATGGTTCGCGTAGGTGTTTCGCGGCGCGCAATTTGAGGAAAACACCGCGGAAAATGGTGGGCGAGTTCGTCGACCGAAATCACGTGTACGTACGCGCGATGCGCTCAAACCATTCTTTCATGTTTCTGTGAAAACCCCAGTGAACGCTCTCGTAATCAAACTCCGCGTCGATCCGCGTTGCGCGCACGTGTGTCCTCGCAGAGTCGCGTATAGCAGCGGAAACTCGGATTGACGCGCGAAAACCGAGAGAATGGCGAGTGCGGTGAATTCCCGGAATCTATTGTCGGACATCTAGCCCCGAGTAGGACAATGTCCTGAAATTGACTCCGCGTAGAAACAACCTTCTCGAGCCAAACACGGTATTATAATTAAACATCCTGGTTTTATGCATTTACGAGAAAATTGGGTAGGTGTAATTTAAAACACCGAACATTAGACGAATTTAAAAATACTTTTATTTTATTTTCAACCTATTAAGCATATCGAGAAATTTTTATTTTTATTTCTTACAATTTTTATTTTTGTTCTCTCTTATTTAATTGAATCCATTCTTACTACAGTTTGGTGAAGATTTTGGAAAAGTTGCTTCAGTTTGAATTATGAAAAGAATTAAACGTGTATAGATAGAATATAATGAAAAGTAATATATCAACGTCTTTAAATTTTGTGGAATATCTTAAATACTTTTTGGCGCCAGAGTAACTCAATTATGAAACATTGTTGGAATAGTTTAGGGTACTTACCGTATTGTCATAAGCACGGCTAATCAGGAGATCGTTCGTTTACCCCTTAAACCGACAATTACGGCCGTCGCGCGTTGTCGTATTCGCGCTGATATTGATCAGTTCGAGTCATAAGTACTTCCCATTTCTGGGAACGAGTAGTAATGATGCACTGATCATCCTAATGACTCATCGTCCACGGTTACCTGATAAATACCGACAAGCGAATAATAACGAGTACGTAATCGATTAACGCATATTTACATAAATTTACGTAAGCAGTTGTTATCTTTCTACATTTGCAAAATTGGCAAATCAAAATTGTTGTAAATTTTAATGTTGCACTTTTTAAACTCACTCTAAGCGGCGGCGGCCAATATTTTCTTATATCAAAGATAAGGTTAATCTACCTTGCTGTATCGTCCACCAAGGAACCGTCAAAAATTATTTATAGTATAATTCAAAACAATTACTAAATCAGCCGCATATCAACCGATTTCGATGAAGTTTTCAGAATCTATATAATTCACGCAGATCTATGAAAATTATCATTTCAATTCTGTGTATAGAACCATATAACGAGGTTGTACAAAACAACTTATAATATTTTTCCACGTCATGCAGCAAACTAATCATTCTAACTTCTAAAAAAAATGCTTAAAAACCACTTGTTTCCACTGCAGTTAAATGAAAAGCCCGCCTTAATGTAAGAATAGCGTTTGCGCCACTATACATTTAAATGTTACGGTAGTAAACATGGTATATGTCAGTTGTAACAAACATACCCCGACAGTGGGTTGCAGGAAAACAGCTGGTCGAAAGGCGACGTCGAAAGAAGACGTTGCGTTGTCGATCGCGGTCGTGTTTCACGATCTTTCCGATCGTGTCGAATTCCTACCGACGAACGAGCGCACACGTTTTCTCAGCTCCTCCCGACTCTTTCCTCTCCTCTCCTCCCTTGAGTACCGGATCAGGAGAGGGACGAGAGAAGAGAGGAGAGACACATTACGCGGCGCGGCGCGTAATCCTCGGTCGCATCGATAAGAGGTGCCCATCGGAGAGTCGAATGGTTTTACCCCCATCATCGTGCCAACGCGGCACACCAGTAACACATATATAAATGCACCAGCGATTGACAGAACGTACAGTTCACGTTTTGACGTCTGCTACTTTGCCGGGCAACCTCAAGTTCCACGCAAGTGCGCAAACGCACGCTAGTCAGTCGGCCCGCCCCGCCCGAACCCTCTCTCTCACTCAGTCGTCGCGCTCCGCCCAAACGTGACACACGTGACACGCCGCCACGTGCGTTTCCAACCCCGACCACGCTGCCCCGAGAGCAAGATGCGCCGCTCCGGAGCTCTATGCGGCCACCAGTGGCCCCCCGTTCCGAAAATCCTCATTCAACTTCTCGCTGTCTCGCAATTCTTTCACGGAGGATTTGCCGTCAGAGTCAAACCGGAAGCCGTCCTTCTCGACGTTCTTGCGAAACCCTTCGCTCCTTCCGATGGCGCCTCCGAGGCTTGCTTGAGGAGTAGCGCGCTTTATTTGAAGGAGGTTGCCAGTTATACGCCGTGGGCTCTGCAAAGTGAGTAACATACATGTTTGCCGAACCATTTTTATCGTAACTGATTATTAGACTGCGAATTTTTTATTACTTATTGTTTTGATTCTTACGCACAAGTTATTACTATTTTTGGATTTTTTACTTCTTACTAGAATTCACTGGTTATTAGAAACTGTCGGGTACCAATATTTTTAATTCATGATCATTGAGAATGTAAGGGGAAATTTTCAAAATATTTATATCGTAAAAAGAATGGCTAAAAATATGGATAGATACAGTCTTGTTATTTTTGTAAAGTTATGTAGTGTAATCACTTTTATTGCTCCGTAAACATAGTGTTAAATCCAGCTATATTTTTCATAATTTAATCAAAGTCGAGTAAATAAAGTATGAAACAGTGAAGAAGAGATTAAAGGAATTTGAGGGTGTTGATACGTTATCTTGAATGTATTAAGATCGATGCAAACTGAATGAACTGTTTATTCGGCTTTGACTTTTTAGAATTGACGCGGACATTTTTATTTTGCATGTAGATTCGCAGTCTAGTCATTCAATGACGATTTTAATACCACAGGTATTAAATATAGACCCAAATATCGCCGGTGGAGAGTTCATTTTAGTGTTATTATTACCTGACAACGATTTTGGGTATGATGAGTACAAAGGGGGAAGGTCATTAAAAAAAAACAGTGTGATTTGGGAAAGAGGGGGATGTTGGTTTAGGGTTTGTTGAGTAGGGTGCTTCGGGTTTGTCTTTTGTGTGGTTCCCAGATATTTTTGCTAAGAAGGTCATTCATCGTGTTTTATTATATTTATCGTGTAAAACCTAGGGCTCCCAGGTAACATTTACTATGGGTCCCGCGTTGGCTTAATCCGGGCATTGTGAGCAGGTAACAACCGATTGAAAACATTTTGGAAGGTTACAACATTCTTCGCAATAAGATTCATTGGACAGAACGCGCCACACTTACGATTCGTACGCAACCCTAAACGCTACGATGCACTGGTAGAATTCTCGCAGCAACACACTGACCAAACGCAAAGATCACTCTAACGAACATTCTACATTTATTTCTAATAAATAAATAAATAATATTATGCATTATACAATTCATAATATTTTTCACTTCAGTGTATGATTATATTAGTCGAGTCAATCTACGTAATATAATATATGCAGAAGGATGCGTTTGAGATTTTATAAATTGCAGGGGCATAATGTAAAATAGTATTGCTCTTGCATTCTTATTGCACTTATTCGTTTTCTGTGACAAAGGGAGGCCGAGCAAATTTGTACTGTTCTAATTAGTTGGTTGAGACGAAGTTGGACATCGAAAGAGAAGGGATTACGAAAGGGCGCGAAAGGGTCTGTGAGCTGCGCGGGAAATTCAATAGGATCCGAGTGCATCTTCCGGCAGCTGTCGACGCTGGCGGCGATGCTCTCGACGGTTTTTGGGACGCGATGACTGATGCAGTGGGCCGTCGGTTTCGTGGATTGCTCAATTGGTTTCGCGGGTCAGTGACCCCTCTCTCTTTCTCTCTCCCGCTCTCTGTTACGGACGCTGACATGCCGGTCCTCCCGAATAGAAAGCGATCGAGAGCAATGGAGATCGCGCCGGCCGGAACGCCGTAAAAATACCGTTTGAGCGATCTGTAGGTGTCTACCTATTCGCGCGTCATTATCTAACGGGGACCCTATACACAGGTGTCCGTCACGAGAGAGTCAGTGAGGATCAATTGTCTCGGAAGGGAGCCACGGGATAGTAACAGCAACGCTCGTAAAAGTACCGTTCCAACGATCCGCCCGCGGGCCAAAAGCCTTCGAGTTTTCAAATTTCGAACGTCGAGCCTCGAAAATTTCTACAACTCTCTCTCTCTTTCCCTTTTATCATCGATTCTCAGATTCCAGGACTGTGCTATCATTTGATCAACCCTCGAGCAATAGACTGCGAATATCCACTCTAGGCAATTGTAAAATACCATGAAATTTTTTCTTCTCTTTTATTAATTTTCGGAAATTGTTATTAATGTGTGCCGGTGATTAAGTTCTCTTAAAAAAATATTTTACATATCTTGAGTTGCGCAGAAATTTCTTCTTTCTTTTATTAATTTTAATAAGCTGATGTGAATGTCCGATCTGCAAATCTTCTTACGCCACGGTTATTAATATATATTAATTCACAGTATTTAATCGCACAAAACGGCACGCGTATTAAAGAGAAAAAGAAATACGTGAAACACCAGTTCCTTTGAGATAAATTGAATCGCTTCTCTTCGACATGATGCAAGTATAAGGAACGATTATGCTTGTCTTGAATCATTATGTATCATTGGAAGACCTTTGGAAGATCTTTGGTCAGTTGATCAACGTTAATGTCTAAAACTCGAGTACGTCATTATTAAAAATATTATAGTCTCTAACCTTTTGCTGTCGAAAAAAATTATTTATCACACTTTTATTTAATCGTTCTAAGGGTTTCGAAAATATACAAACCAGTCAATTCTAAATGGTCTAAGTGGTCTAAAGAAATACATAAACAGAATGTAGAAGAAAATGAGCATTGTACAATATTTACCGATTGAAATAAAATAGCTATATAATATATAGTATAAAATAGCAAAAATTTATAGGATAGTAGAAAAGAGAAGTTGAGGCAAATTACTTACCCAATAGAAAATTAATGCTCTCTTAAAAAATCACCTTCCAACTGACAGAGCTGACGTTCTCATCTTTGATCCGGCAACTTAGTTGGATCGTTCGGGGGCTTTTTGACTCTATCATCGATTTGAAAAAGGTAACAGACGAGGCTGAACGGGTTCAGCTGAAAGAAACTGGTTCATCGGTCGATTCGTACTAAAACCTCGGGGTCGTTGACCCCGTGAAATGAAATTTCTAGTTTGTGGGAGTCCCCGAAACGTTTTTGGCCCGAGTTCGTCATCCGGTGCCCTACTCCTTTCACCTACTCTGCCAGACAGGACAAGGTGATCGGAGCTCTTCTTTCTTCGGAAATGTCACGGAGATTCGTTCACCGTTTCGCGGATCTTCTCTGACGTTGTTTCTTCGAAACAAAACCGACAAGACAGTTTTATACTCGTTGCCTAATTTCTTCTCGTCGATCTAAAAATAACGAAGGTGAACGAACTCTTGCCTAGGCCAACCCGCGAATTCTTTTCACGTTTCTCGGCCGTTTCTCCTTTTGAAGAAATCGTTTTTGGAAATCGGTGTCGGGTTCATGGTTTTCGGTGTTAGGTAACGAAGAAAGTTTCTATCGGCCTAGGATAATCACATGCAAAGTGGGTCCAACGAAAATCTATTCGGGGAAAGTAGTCGTATAGTCACGATGTATCTGTTATTTTCTTTAGTTTAAGATTTATGACATTGAATAAAATTTTACGACGACATAGTTTCTTCGTTGTCAACCTGGTAAATGATAATAGTAAGCTGGTAGCTGTTAACTATGGTTTATCGTTGAACACAAGCTTTCGCTCAAGTTCTCCTGTAGGTGTCATGGAAGTATAGTAAAGTCGCGATTTCTGTCTCTGTGGGTCTCCACGATTACTGTCCCTTGCCAACCCGTTCCACTGAGGGGGTAGAAGCTCGAGCTGCATCGGTCGCCGAGCAGTATAAACATGCCGCGTAGTCTGCTCTCGGGTCGAGTATATCGGTGTGAACCACTACTAATCCAATTATAAAGTTCTTTACTTTTCATTATATTTTTATGGGACTTCCGCGAATTTATTTGCTTATTTTTCTTATTAAAATCACGCTAGAAACGATATAAATAATTTCAACTGTATTTAGTGGTTTAATTGACGATGAAAGTTTCGATAAGCACGGAGGAAGATTATTCGAATCATTTAACGAGGCAATCTAAACGCGATTTATCGTTCGTGACTGTCCATGCGTCATCGGCGAAAATATTTTCGGGCACTTCCGGAAAACTGCACTAATCTGCAATAGTGCGCAAAACTGGCCGATACGACGGCATTGACCCCGTCGAACCACGATTACCGTTATCGTTCACTTCGAAAATTAACCGAGTTCCCATCAATTATTCATCGAGTTACGTGATTCAACTCCGACAACTCGCAGTGGTGCCTTTCGCAAAAATTCTACCAGAAACACAATTTTCGAAAGCACCCAACCGATTTTTGTTACCCGTTCGTGCATTCGATTCGTGCACCCGTTCCAGTTTTCATTTTTCAAACATGTTGATTGGTTACCGAGATGAAAGTTAACTTGTTTCAAACATTGAGATTATAAATTATAGTACAAACTATAGTACTTTTCTTCGGTTCTCATGTAATCCCCCGTTCATTATACTCGAGAGATTAGGCTCCTGCCGTTGTCTACCATCTCTGACCGTGAAGATTTAAGGTCAAGTTCCACTATTACGAATCACTTAATGATTGTTAGAGGAAGTTGTTCGTGGAAATGCAATGGCTTTCACCTTACAGATTATGCGGGAAGTTCCGTCATTGTCCTTCATTGGAGGAACTAGTATAATAATTACTATCGAACACTTCTATATAAAATGCATAGGGAAGTTTTGCTTATTTAAAAAATTTTTTTGAATCATCACAAGATTCATTTGGTTAGCATGCACGGTTTCTTGTGTTTTATAAATTCTAATAATCTTGCATAAACTCGCAGATATCCATAGTGTACTTATTAATAACTAATAACATGTTTAGCAGCTGTGTCAATCACGGTTTTCTAGGATTATCGACGATGCAACGAAGTTTTATCTTTATTTACAATTACACATGCCTCTTAGTTAAAACCTCAGAACTGCGTTGCGTCGCAATAGTCCAGAAAATTTGTTTGCTCCAGAATATTCTATTTATACATTCTACATAATCTTGTATATATATATTATATTCTTGTATATATATATATACATATTTATAGATAATATAGATTATATATATTTATATAATGTATATTTATAAATCTTATGTAATCTATATTCACATATTTTATATAAACAAAATATTTTATTTGAATTTTTCAAATAAATAGCTGGTCGTTGTCCGTCGCGAAAAGGAAACTGTATTCAAGTCATCTTGACGCAATAAAATCACGATATCTATTTTGAAAAATTAGTGTTTTCAGCGTTTGTTAGTTACGCCGCGCCCTGCTGACCCGTAAATCCATTACCACCCCGATAAATGGAAATTTGCGCACTCGGAACCGATAATGTTTATTGCACATCGCCGTCGATTGCATAACTTGTTTCGAGCTCGATAGCCGAGAAGCGTTCGTTGTTTATTTGGGGGAAAGTTGAACAATTTCAAAGCAGCAACATTTTTCTTTGTGATTTTCTTGTGAAAAAATTTTGCATGTTCTACTTGTAGAAAATTAAAAATTCTTTCTTGTTGTGAAATATAGATTCCGAGAAACGATTTCTTAAAGTTCAATCGATTTGGTCAAGCGTTGGATCGAAGGACCAGAGGTCCTCTCTTACGCAATATCGAATCGACAATGGCGTCTCGGTCAGAGACTCTCACTTTCGAAACGATCGGATCTTATTATAGCGATGTTTACTGTGTCAGGCTGCCCCGAGATTTGCATAAATCTGCGAATTTCATTTGCAGATATTTGTACGAGGCGAAACAACGTGAGTCAGATTCCATGAAAATTGATTGAAAAATTCATCCGATGTCTCGATCGATGTGTCAAAGAGAATGCAACGTAATAATCTTTTCTTTTTGCAATAAGAGTGCAGTCAAACCGAGATGCATCAATCCATGAAAAGATACACAATAGGTGTGTCTAAATATTTCTAGTAAAATACACTCTTAGCTAAGGTAAACGTTACTTCGTATGACTTCGAGAATCCTTCCTTCAAGGTTTCTGACAATTTTGGGACACCCTGTATACATTCCATAATATCAGAAATATCAGAACATTAGGTTGATTATATTTTCCATTATGAGACAGTTGCGATTTTTGTCGTGGCGTTCGATGGATGTTTGTTTGTGAAATTTTCAAGAGAGGAGAGGGGAAGAGAAGGGAAGGAGAACCGGCGAGAAATTCGAGCGAATCTGTGAATCGCGGTGCGTCGCGGCGTCATATGTCGCACGCGAACTGGGTCAACAAGGAATAACGTCGGTGCCGATGACCGTCCTTGTGTATCGGAGCCGGTCTTTTTGCTCGCATGACCGATGATCGATCGATCTTCCCTCTTTCCGACGCCGACGCGTCTCTTAGGCTCCCTCCATACCGATCCAAACAATCCATCACTCTAACTTAAACCATTTCGATCCTTAATCCTTTCGAACTCGATCGTGGTCCTCGAAAGAAATATCTGTTTCTCTTAACATCTTTTTTCGTGCCACTAATCAGGATTCAGCTCATGTCAGCTATCCGAATAATTCTTTTATCTGCTCGAGACGAGAGGATTTTTAAAAAATGTATATTTTCGGTCTAGTGAAAGAGGAGAGCGCCATTGTTGGTCGTAAAGGATTATACGTACTTCTGTTTGAATAATTATATTTATTCAAAGAAGACAATATAAATATTGTATTTTTTGAATAAATATAATTATTGTTTTTTGCAAAGAGAAGATATATTTTTCAATTACGATTAAACTGCGAATTTTATGCATTTATAACAAGAATCAGTAGACGATACAGAACACGGTAAAAGAATTAAAAGAATTTAAGAATATCATAGTAATATCGTGAATTTGTTTCAATGATTAGGAGTCGAAATGAATTTTTATTCAACTCCTGTTTGGTGCACAAAATTTTTGCACAACTTTCGGTGTGTAGAGTATTCGTGTTGGAAGAATTGTGTAAGAAGCAGGGAATTGAATTTTTTGGAATTGTGGGACGTATAAGGGCCTTTAATCGTTTCTGTCGCGGAATAAAATGCAACCAGCGCGTGCAATCAGCTTGGCCGGTTGCATACCCGTCGAAGGAAGTCTAAATTGCTCGGCGAATAATTAGACTAAACATTGTATCGCGGCCGACGGAATGCAATTCGAAGGTGTTTCCGACTGTAATTACGCTCATTTGTTCCCACCGGTGACGGCGGCGATGGTGCCAAAGCCCATTATATCATTTATTCGCCGAAATTCCCTGAAATTTCGAGAACGCTCGCAATTATCCCAGCAATTATCTGCTCTATGTGTGTGTGCCGTGGAAAAATTTGCGGAATGGGCGCAGGACAATCTACATTATCGGAATTATGTATACAGCAGTAAATATGAGCTACGTTCACCCGTATCAAATTTTATTTTAAATTAAATGACGTTTTCATTCAATTTACATGTTCCAGCCTGTTTACTTATCTTCCAAGACGTAATTTTTGTAAATATTCAGTTTTTATTTCATTTCTAGCCACAGAATTTTATAATTGTTTATACAAATCTACCTGTATCTCTTAAGATGAACTTGAATTTTTTTATAAGAATTTATTTTTCGAGAACTGTGCCGGTTCTTCAAAAAACCGAGATTATATTCCATTTTAATCCAAAGAATTTAATAACAGTGTCTACGAATCTACTCGAATAGCTCTTTTTATCATCCGAGATCAATTGGATCCTTAATCTTTCTAGTATCTTCACAATAATTCCTTTAGTCTTCTTATAATAATTCTATTTAATCTTTCTTCGAATTTTCTTTGGAACAGTTTATCTTTCTAAAGAAAATTCTAGACGACACTGTTAGATTACGTTACTGTCGATAATTCCGTTGTTGATTCATTGAAAGATAGACTTTCGAAAACAAAAGAGAATTTTTGACGGCGCGAGCTAATAGCCTTGCGTTTCTAAAAAAAACTCCGCGTAGCTAAATACCGGCGTCCAGATCCAGGGAGTCATGGTTGTGAAACGCACAGCATGCGAAAAAGAATTGCGGACCGCGTCATCGCGGTTGGTTCAAGGCTGGTCGTGTGTATGCAGCTCTCTTTTTTTCCCGCCGAATGAAGATCGAATGTTAAAACGGCCGATGAATCGCCGTCGCGGAGAAATGTCAGCGGATTTAGAAATCCGACTTGCGAAAGGCTCTGTTTTCGTTTTCGGGTACGTGTTTTCGGGTGTCGCAGCTTTCGCAACCTCCGCCGGCCACTCTTACCACTGTCCTCCGATTATTTGGATGGCTTAACAAGCATACCGATGGCAGTTGCTTCTTTTATCGCGCAGACATTTCTCTCGGCCGTTTTGGCCAGCAGGTATACGTTGCTTTAGAGCAACTCTAAAGTTATTAATATTTATTTATTTAATGCTTTAACCCAGATGTGGTTTATATAGCACATTCAATACATGAATCCATTAACGTATTACATAATGGCTTAATGCGCCTCTTAGCTTAGCTTAAAGTTATTAATATAAATAATTAATATAATATAAATTAATGCAACCCCGTTCTTTCGCGTATAAACATTAAGCATATCATTGTTGAAGATTACAAAATGCTGGAGTTGTATAACATTATCGAACTTCGTGTCCAGAAAAATTGCTAGTAAAACTGACTGGAATATAAAAAATAAAAAATTGTTTTTATTAACTTCAACAAAACTAGATTATCTTGAGTACATTTTCTTATTCGCTCTCGTCCATTAAACTGATTAATCCTTTTCTCGCTCGTGCACAGCGTTTCCGGACAGCGTGTTTTTCCTCGTGGAATAATTTCTGCAAGAGGAAAACTAGGAGAGGAATAAACCGCGAGAGCACACTTAGAAACATAAAATCGCGAAGGATCGGCGTGTCAAATGTCAGAGATTTTGCTGCGCCGTTCGATTCGGTGGAACATTTTCCGCAGGCATGCTGAAAGTTCGGGGAAAAAAGGCCTCGATACGAGATAGAGGAATCGACTCGCTTCGACTGTCATCGATGAAGATATCGATGGAGGAGCAAACGAACTTGTGACCTTAGAATGCCGATTCCTTGCAAATGCACGTCTACATGATTCCTGATACGATGTGTTATTCACCCTCGGCGCCATCTTGATTGGCGTTCGAGCCGAACATTATTTCACTTGATTATTTTGGACTTGGAAAAATTGATTTATATATAATCTATAAATTGATTTCTGTTTATGTGCAGTTATTTATATATCCGTATACAAATGTATCTGTATCTGTACAGAACATAAGTAAAAAATTAATATTGAAATAGCTCGTTTAAATAATTTTCGTCTAAAATAATAATTATGAAGAAAATTAACGTGTTTGCAATAGTTATCTATAAATGTCTGCACGTCAGTACACAATAACGATGATAGTATTTCTCCTATAACATATAATAACAAATTATATTTTACAAATTCCTTCTGTATTTTCTTAATACATCGGTAATTATTTCATAATTTTTTGAAATTTCATTTTGAAAGTCAAAAAAGTGTTAAAAATGTATTTTCTCGAAAGTAAACGATGTTGCATGAAAGTGTATAATTTACCAGGTGTATTTGCACGATTCTCGCGTTAATGTTTGTATGTTTTGCAAGGGTGAGTTTTCCGGAAGATAGGAAGATAGGAAGATCGCAGATGATTTGATATTGGTTAGGTCGGAGGCGTATCGATACGGCTCGCGTTTATTTGCGTGCGTGAACTCATTGTCAGCGGGTCCCGGTTGTCCTCGCTATCTAGCATCGGTGAAAAATACTCCCGAGATATATCGAAGTAGTGATTTTTCACCGCGAACTGTCTTATCGAACTTTATCGACCGACCCGTTTCGCAATCCGCGTAACCACGCAATTCCCGCGCGCGTATCTCGCGCGAAGATGCACTTCCGTGTATGCAATCGGCAATCGGTTGCGTTCGAGCAACAACACGGCATTGAGACGTGCACGCGACATTCCCTGTATCCAAATAGAATATATTGAATTACTTTGTCCACAAACTTTTATTATTAGAACGCGGATTTTATGCATTTGGGTGGATGTAAATTAACACAGTAAAAATATTGAGACGTTTCAAGAGGGTAGGCTCGTTTTCAGGATTGCAAGGGTGTGGAATGCAACTTCTCATTTCTCGATAATATAAAAATGGGTCTACTTTGATAGAAAAAGTCGGAGAATGATGTACCTTTTTTTTATTTAAGCTTACCCAGCCCCTGAATAGGGTCTGTACAGCTGGAATGATGTACCTCGGCTCAATTCAAAATTTCGATTTTTATTCGATTCATTATTTTTATTTTACACATTTATTCGTCTCTATTCGGCTTGAAATTTTTTTTTCGCAATTCCAATGACTACTACTTGTACATTGAATGTTTCAAATGGTTGTCGATTTACAATCGCAAAAAAAGAATGTTTCAAAACCCGAGACGATCGAGTTTGTAAAATTCTCCTACCACAAAAAAACCATCTTTCCGGTTGTTTATTAAAATGAGCTTGGATAGATTATTTCCATGAAGCTACATCGCTTCGAACATCAAGGACTCTGCTCCAGGATTTAGCAGTCCTCGAACCGCTAAAATAAACACGATCGAGCAGTCTGAAATTTATTATCGTGTCCTTAGTTTTTTGCTGAATTGTTAGTGGCGCGAATTCCACGCGTCAAATTTAAGAAACCCAAAATAATTATCTCGACTTTCGAAAACGGTTCCAAGAAACACGGACCAAAGCATTGTAAACGAAGCAAAAGGAAATAAAAGGAAACGGGACCCGGTCATCGATCAACCGATGATTCCGCGAAGGATCGAAGGATCTTGGGATTACCGCGCGTTGGCATTTAACAATCGATGGCGCGCTCGCGGCGGTTAACAACAAATCGAGCGGAACCGGTTGATGTTGGTCTCGGCGTCAAGGAGTTCTTCTGTCCCCGATTTCCACGATGATAACAACACAGGCGCCCCGTATTTTGAGTTCTCGCGTCTCGTCTCGTGTTTACAAGGAACATCGAAATGCGCGGGGGAAAATGTCAAGAGGGACATGAGGCGGCTGTATTGTCGCGAAGAAAGTACAAAGACCTTCTTCCATTCTGGATTCCAGTGTACGACGCGTCCGTGAAAATTCCATCGGGCGTAATCACGGGCAATTACAAGCAGCTAGGCAATTACGACGAGTGCCTGCGCGTGAAAAGCGGCCACGGATTCACGGGGAAGGCCTGCACCGCCATGGTGCAGTTCGACATCACCGGAGACCAAGCCGGACGTCACCGGCCCGACATCGGCGATCTGTTTACAAACGTCGCGCTCGCATCGGTGAGTATCGATTCCTTCGTTCATTATCATCGCCAATTTTGCAATTCGAACAAATAATTCCTGTGCATCTACATGATAAATACGAATTTCAATGCCCCTTCTTCCCATCATCTTCTTCATCTATCAAATTTGGCAATTTTTTCTGATTCCACTGTGACAGCTAGGCGAACGATTTTTACGTAGAATAATTCTGTAGACTCTCCCTAGTACATCGGCATTTTTTTATTGTATTGTGAAGATTTAAATATGTTTAAAAAGAGCGAGACTACTTCGTCGTATCTACTATAAGTAATTTTTAAATTTTTAAGTTGTGAGTTTTTAAAATTCAATTTAGATTCAATTTTAAATTCAATTCGGAGTAATAATAATAATAAAAATATATGTAATTCGAGCTAAATAAATATGTTTAAAAGGATCCCATGGAAGGATCGTTTAAAAATGGATAGAGGATGTCTGAACGTTAATTATCTGTTGAATTTTAAATCGAGTCATATTTTTCATGATCAAATATTTAACATCAGCAGAATGATGGTTGAAGAAGCATGACATTCGACAGTCTCGATCGAAAGTTTTCTCCGGTGAAATCCATTGATAAGCCACTTGATTCCTCATCACGATAACACACGTGAACTCGAATTCATTTAACAGTTTATCGGTCATTGTTCGGGGACCCGTATCAAAGATCGATCTTATAACGATTATCCTTATCAATTTCGTCGCTGTGAGAAAGATTTCTTGAGATTATCTATCTTTGATACTTGAATCACTATTATTAGCGATAAATTGTCACAACCGGTTATACCCTAATCGGATCAAATGACGATTTACGTTTTTGAGAAATTCAAGTTTGATGTGGAATTTTCAGCTACGTCGTGAAAATTTTCGACAAAGTATATCAAAAACATTCATTGCGTTACGTCTTTCTTTTCAAATGAAATTCAATTTGATTCATTTGTAAGCAATGTCTAAGCATTAAAATAAATGCAGTCATGCAAAATATATAGTGTAAATACTGTATATCCAGAGAATGTGGGGATGAATCATTGAGAAAGAGATATCGATTGATGCAGGGCGTGAAATGGATGCAAGGGAAGACGGTGATCTACGAGTGGATGTGGTGCGTCCCATCGAGCTGCAACCATACGGAGATCCAGGAGGCGTTGGAGATCGTCCTCGACCCTCTGAAGGTCGAAGGTCGCGTCGACCTGGTGGTGAAGGTTCCAGAGACCTCGTGTCACACCGCAGAATCGGATCAACCGGTCCTCGACGTAACCGACTGGATCTACATGTAAATATCATTATCGAGTTACACCACCGTTTGCGGTTTTTCAAAAGAAACTGATATCTCCATTCATTTATCTAATAATTGAATAAATATATAATAATATAATAAATATATCCAATTCAATTATCTAATAATTGAATAAATATATAATAATATAATAAATATATCCAATTCAATTATCTAATAATTGAATAAACATAGATATTTATTCAATTATTTCACATGAATGTAGCTTCACGATTTCAAGAAGCTTCGCCCGGAATACGTGAGTCATTGTATCTGCATGAACGAATTGTTTATTATTCGCTCGCGAATGTACTTGAAACTGTTTGCCTGCCTAGCGAGTAGAAAAATGGGAAATTATCATTGATAGAGATATTCTAGAGCCGATGACAAGTCCGGCTTGTCTTTCCTGAACGGTTTTGCGTGTTGCTTCTTACGATCTCAATTTCGTTGTTATTTCGTAAAAATTGGGACGCTGAGATTACCGAGATATAATCGCGAGCCTGAAGAGCCGAGCAAATATTAGTTTCATTTGCTCAGGGAGTGGATTCTTTCACTTTGCCCAATTTGATGATGAAACTCGAGATGAGAGTCTTTTATAGGCCCTGATTAGTAAGTTGAAACCATGTTGTCAACATTTTTCACCATTTTAAAAAGTATTCGACAGGCTTTTAACTCTTTTAATAATTTGAACAAGTCGAAGATAATGTGACAATATTATTTTACAGACTTGTATTTGGCAAATACATTTTCATCATAAATGCACGAAGTCCCCAGTCTGATGATTACAATGGTGCTCACTTTGATCATGAAGTTTTAGGGAGACTTTATTTACTGAATTTCTTAAAAGTTTTTAAAGTAATTACTTTAAAGTATAGCACAATTTTCATTGTAAATTATTACCGAGGTCACATTACCGAGATTATAAAATTATTATAGTCAGTAAATAAAGGGTTAAGGGTCTGATTATACAGATATTGGACAGATATTTTTCAATGCATATTAATGGAAGTATGTAGACCTACCGTAGGTTGTTGTTACATTAAAATTGTTGTTATATTATATCGAAACAAGATATTGAGAAATATCTGTCTGTTCGGATATGTCTGGTCGGAAATATTCCAGTGTAAACAGACTCTTAGGTAACTTACGAATCGGACATTTGGTATGCAACAATGTAATATTTTGCGATTGTAATTATCGGAGCGATTCGAATTGCGATACTTGAGGAGGACTGTGTTAATGAGTACGATGCACGATAACATGTTTGATTGCAGATCGATCCTCGCGATATTCGCCGCGATCATAATTGCCAGTACGAGTTACGACATCGCCAGGCAAGGCCGTCTGAGCACGTTGAACCGAAAAGGTGGGTTTCGCGCGTTCTCGTTACGTAAACGATCGTTACGCCTGTCCTGTGTGGGTCATGCTTATCGATATTCCTCGCGGAACGATGTCAGAAGAACGATCCAACACGATCCGAGGCATCGATCGCGAGAGAGATCACGCGTGACCGATAAAAACCATTCTCTCGAACTCGGCCGTCTTTTATCATCGCTCCCTGATAACGATCAGTGTTAAGGACGATGTGTTTGCCCGCTGCATTTTATCGATCAGGCTTTATCTCGATCAACAGATTTCGATACGCAACTGAGAAACAGAGAAAGAAAGAAAACATCTCGCGATCCAGAATCTGAATTTTTCGGCTTTTGGATTTCGTTCGGGTTACACTCTTTTTTCTTTTGCGAAATATTTATTTCTTCAAAATTTTTTAATTGGACAGGTGTAACGATTCGAGATTCTGTTTACGCGTGTAGTTTTCAGTGTAACTTTGTTTAAATTGTACACCAGTAGATTGCAGTAAAAATTGATTTTCAAGTTTAATAAAAATATCGAAAATGAGAAATAGTGCTAGATAAAATTTTGTAAACAATACTGAAATTTCTTTTTATCTTTCGTAAATTGTGTCAATGTTTTTATTGCTTTAAATCACGTCCACCCATTTTTATGATGATATAAGTATTATTTTAAATTTATTAAAATTGTTAAATTGTGTAGTTCAGTTGTGATGTACTATAAGGTGGTTTTGTTGTGACTTTCAGATAACAGACACGTTATTTTGACGTCGTTTTCTGTCTACACGAATGGAAAGAATCTCTTGAGAACTGACAGATCTAGAGATTCAATCAAATGCCTTGATGGATTACGTTATCTCAGCATCTGTTGGATCATATGCGGGCATACTCTTTATTCGGAGATCGTCGGTGTGAAAATGAACCTTAACGAGGTCCCTCTGGTAAGCTGAAATTAGGTTTCATAGTTAATTAGTAAACTGCTGATGTTTATACGAAATAAAAATTGTGTAAGTCAATTTTGCTTTAATCGCTTTGCGACTTACTATTTATTTATGCAGTGAAACACTAGAAAGATTTAAGAGAGCAAGTAGAATATACAGACAGTAGTACGAGTCAATTTTTGCTTCGCCATAAGGTGAAAGTATCTTCGTTTCAACTTCCTATCACGTTCAATTTATATTCGTATAATAATGATCTATTACATAAAATCGTATTATTTGTTTATACTTAAATGAAAAAAGATAATTCACTTAAAAAGCCATGGAGAACATCACAGAAAATATATTAGATAATCTTTGATACTAACTTTTTAATGTTATTTCCTTTAATATGTGAATTAAAATTAATTATTAGTTTTAAATTGATATTATTATTGTTATTCTCATTATTTTCGTTGTCTAGATAAAAATGTGAACAATCTCGATTTTTAATGTTTCAGATGCACTTGAACTGGAGCAACATGTTGCTGCTGAACGCGAACATAATCACAGATACGTTCTTCCTGCTAAGTGGAGTGTTGATGGCGTACACTATGATGACGAAGAATGAGAAAGATCCTAAAGGACCTTTAAACGTCATCGGTCTCTATCTGCACCGATATTTGAGGCTGACACCAGCATACGCCATGATGATCGGGTTTTATGCTACTTTGTTTTACAAAATGGGAACTGGACCACAGTGGGATCAATGGGTCGGCGCTAACAGGGACTACTGTCGCGAAAATTGGTGGACTAATATTCTGTACATCAACAACTATGTCAATCTTCCAAGAATAGTATGTTGAATAATTTTTTATTACAAACATTTTACAAAGGTCAATATATTTTAACAAAATCCTGAATCATTTCTAATTTTGGTTTCCAGTGTTTGTCGCAATCGTGGTACCTGGCCACCGATATGCAACTGGTCTGGTTGTCGCCGATTTTCCTGTATCCGATGCTCAAGTTCACGCGTGAAATCTTCTTCTGGATCGTGATCGCTCTTGGCCTCGTCACGTCGGTTGTTATACCATTTGTTATAACATTCACCCTGAAATTATCTGGCACCATGCTGTACTATAAAGAGTAAGTACATAAAAATGTAAAAATTATTTCCTTAATTTTTCAATTTAATTCAGTACTCCAGTACCACTGTCTGACTAATTTCGGTTTGGATCACTTATTCTCTCAAACAGCTTCCTTTTTCTATTACTCTGTCCATATTTTATTCTCGTTAATTTTACACTTGCAACTAGCATCTAAATAGTCCATTGGAATTTTGCAAATCTATATGTTTATTTTATTTAACAATTTGATGGACGTGGGATTAGTGGGCGTGTTAATAAAACAATCATTGGGCTAGTTTAGTTATACAAATAAATAGTAGGTGTACATTAATTTTTATTCACATATGATTTTCTCTTTATTGTTAGAGCGAACGATGTGGCCGAGGTTTACGTGCAGATCTACACGAAAGTGTACAACAGATACGGCGCTTATGTGATCGGTTTAGCTCTTGGTTACGTACTGTACAACACCAGGACGCGTGTCATCAAAATAAGACCGGTGAGTATATTTAATTGAACCAATCCTCGCAATCTTCCTATAAATAATTGGCGAGAAAGAGAGAGAGAGAGAGAGAGAGCATCATCATAAAACCAGGATCATAAATCCCGGGTCATGTAAATCAAATTAAAATCGAAAGGCATCCATCTGCAATATTACGCTTTCGAAGAATTCATTACTCACATATCAATTCGATTCACACATTTATAAATTTTACATCGTAATTACGACTTACAACTTAATATTTACATTCCAATTTCAAAGAAACTCGATCTCCATATACAATTAGGTTCGTCTTTTAAATACCAATGGCCTTGAAATGCGTTATCAAGGTTAATATGTACGTCATTAGAAATGGTGTACTAATTACTAAAAGTGTTAAGCGAGTCGTCCGGTTCCTTAAAAAGTCTTGACCGAATTGCATTAGGGTTGCAATGCCTGCTCGAGAGCACAACACTCACTTTCCTTAACAGCCATTTTCTGCATTTAGAGATGAAACAAGAGGAGAATATTCCCCCTCCCTGAAGCGAAACGAAAATCATTGCGACTGTACGCGTGATCGTCAGAAAGGTCGTACATCAATCAAGTCATGTGGTCGAACAACATCATCTTGAACAGCGATTCGACATCATCGTCTTTTCGAAAATCAACTGTTCCTCAACTTGTCTCGGTGATTTTCTACAGATGTACGTGTTCGTCGGATGGGTGATCGCTGCCCTGTCTGCTTTGCTCGTGTTCGTTGGTCCACGATGGATGTACTTCGAAGATCATGTCT
The DNA here is from genome assembly GCA_028455595.1 of Lasioglossum vierecki. Lineage (NCBI taxonomy): Eukaryota > Metazoa > Arthropoda > Insecta > Hymenoptera > Halictidae > Lasioglossum > Lasioglossum vierecki. The sequence goes on from CM052339.1 coordinate 1,917,103, forward strand.
ACAACAGACTAGAGGCTAGCTTCTATGCTGGACTTCACAGGCAGGTGTTCGCTCTATCGATCTCCTGGATCATTTTCTGCTGCGTCCACGGATACGCTGGTACGATTTTATATGTATTCGTTTCTATTTCGTCTTCATGGGATCGTTTAAATTGGTCACAATGGTCACTGATCATCAGACTGTGGATTTTATGAATTTATAACAAAAATGAGCACGTACAATTTAAAGCAGTGGACATGTTATTAATATCTAGAGACATCAATGTACTTATGTCAGCTTATCAGATAATCGAAAGAAGAATTTTTTTTATTTTGCATAAAAATCCGCAGTCTGCTCATCAGTGTTCGAGGAATTCTTGTCACTGACCAATATTTCGATCATAGTGTGGTCACTGACCATTATTTTTATCATAGTTTGGTCATTGACCATTATTTTTGATCATAGTTTGGTCACTGACCAAACAAATTTAGCGATTCTTCAGATCTTATAGATCTTGTTCATTGAAGCTGGCATATTCTCTTTAAGGTTTCGTGGGGCACTGTCTTTCCTGGAGCGGCTGGGTTCCTTTCAGCAAATTAACATACAGCGCGTACTTATGCCACTATTTGTTCCTGCTAATGGAGGCTGGCGCCGAAAGAACCACTGGCATTGTTAGCCCCATACAAATTGTGAGTACTCAAAATGAATAACAAATTGGGCCGTTATTCTCTCGAACTAACTCGACAAAAATACCATTTTAAACCACCCTAACCAATTTTCACAATAAAAATTCCAGTTCCGGAGTTTCTCGAGCAACCTGTGCCTCACGATGCTGCTCTCGGCAGTCTGGAGCCTGTGTTTTGAGATGCCATTCATGACCTTGGACCGCACTCTACTATCCCACCGGAAAAGCCAGTTGAACCTAACCTCGAAACCTAATCAGCAAAAAATGTTTGGGTCGACAGACTCTAGCAAAGAAATCTACCGAGCGACGAACGAGTCTCAGTCGTCTATCCAAAGCTGTGATGATAACTTTAGTCCAAAGTCAAACGAAGACAGTGTCTATTGCTCTACGGGGGACGTCAGCTATGAGCAAGGGATTTACGGATCTGGATCGTCGCAGGATCTTCAAGCAAAGGGCGATAGGTGTCCTTTCATTTTTGTGATCGGGGGAGGTGCTGAAGGGAACAACTCCTGGCCCAAGTCGAGGAACGTTCATCAGAACAATGGATTCGATGAGGACTCCGATGATGCTTCTCATTCGAAATTGGACGTGCGATTAGACCACGGTTACGAATCCATTGTGAACGATGATTCAGCTAGACAGGAGGATGCCAGTGAGTCTGACAAAGTGGACAGTTGATTGGAAAAAGTGTTTGTTGCGTCCGAAGCTTGCTGGTCAAGTGGTTTTATTTATGTGCTGTTGAATATAGTGGCTATAGTGATTCGAGGGACGAAAAGGGGAATTTATCATTGATCGTTTAGGAGACCTTGGTGCAAGCATTGGGCAAGTCTAGACTTTGGAGAGTGTGTAATCCTTACACCAGACAATCAGGGATATGTTTATATATAAAAATATGTGGACATTTAACAAGAGCTTTTATTAATAAATGGACTTGTCAGGTTTTTGCACCAAGGTCTTCAATCGAGTGTGAGGTTATAGGCGAACTGCGAATGTTTGTGGAGTCTTTAATTTTTGTAAATTGTTTTGTGAAACGTGGGGCGTTTCTGTTTTATTATTAGACTGTAAAGTTTTATACAGATTTTCAATTTTACAGATTGTTTCGTGCGAATAGGAATCGCAAGAGTATTCGAAGAGCATTTGTTTTGTTCGGTGTTCCACAATCTATTCGTCAGTACAGTGTTAGGATTGTCTTCCAATTGTATTAAAAAACATTGTTAAGTATGATCTGCGAATGTTTCGATTGGAAAAAATGTTTAATAAGTTAAACTAATTTCTGATTCTTGTAAAGTATAATCATTCGCTTGCGAAGGATTTGAACAGTCGAGGAAGATTCGAAAGTTTGTCCTAGCGTCATCTATGAGCGATTCGTAGAACTTGCAACCTAATCTTTAGGTGACTTAAAAGTTCAAGTTTTTTAAACTGTGATTGAAGAGGTAATATTAATAGGTCGAAAGTAATTTCGTAATTTTCCCACCATTTTCAAAATTTCACCTACTCAATTTTCACAGAAATGCGAGGAGATCCGATAACTAATAATGATCGTTATAATAGATGTCCACCCCACTCCCGGAATTTGGGTTCAAACGCGTAGAGCGTGGAGGACAGCTATTATGACTATGAACGTAGAATATTCGGACTTCAGAAAATAAATCTTTAACAGACCGGACATTTGCACAGTCAGAGAATTCGACGTTGATTCGTCGATGTGTCCCAGTGCAGTGGGGGTAATTACGCTGTCTTTCATTGTTCATACAATTTGGGGAGGGGGGATAGAATAGATAAAATAAGTTAGGATTTAATGGATGAACTCTGTTTAACACTTTGAGTGCTATAGTTGTGACGATATTCCTTCATCGTCGTTTATTTTTGTAAAAATGATTGTTCGTTGTTGTTGCTTCGAGGATTAAGTCTAACACAGGAGCTGCTAACTTGTTTGTTTGTAACCTATTTATAAAAAGACTACTATTACAGTTAAGCTACCATTAACAAATAAAAATCCTCTCTTAACAAATGAATTTAGTTGGCGACGCGTTTACGAGACACAAGCTTACAGTATTATGTGTATATTCGAATCTTGTGATTGTACTAAATGCCAATCAATTTCGCGATAAACGGTTTCGTAATCGCTAACTGATTATTTAAGCTTTGTTTTTTTAATTCTTAAAACGTGGAATTTTGTATGTTAATTTAACAAATATGAATGTAACTCCTCTGAACAAATATGCGAGTCACTGTACGTATTACAACTGTTATGAATAAACATGTTTCTATTACAATATATGTATATTTCTTATTTCATTGATGGAATGCAATGTTTCTGACACCATTCCACTCTGATCCAATCGGCTGCGTATCGGGATCACCTACGTCATCGCATTCCTGCCAAGCACCTTCTTCTCATCTCACCTCGATGTTTAATATTGTAATATTTTTAGTGAAAAATAAAGAATATTAGTTACAATAGTTAATGTGTTCTTTTTTTACCACCCTGTAACTACTTCCTTCGCTACCATATTCTCTAAATACAAAGCTCAATTTTCGGAAAATTTTCGAGCGTCTAACATGCCGTTGAGTTGTACTACTGAATTCCGGATACATCCTTCGATATCATGTTCTTCTAATACAAAGTTTAATTTCCGAGGTTTTCGAAAATTTGCGCCAATTTTCGACCGTCTGACTTGCCGTTGAGTTGTACTACTGA